>CAVNVL010000042.1:0-66690 GCA_963691935.1 Nephrotoma guestfalica | reverse complement strand
CTGCCTAAACATATTTTCGATGTCTGCAGTTAAAATATATTAGTGTTCGAAATCTGACCAGCAAATTTATTAAATTGTTCTGGATGGTCGGTCCTTAGTGATGGAGCTGGATTCTTTTATCACGGGTTGAAAAATTTTCTCCAACTACCAGTGCATTCAGTTGCTTCAAAATGGGTGGTTTATGTGTTATGGTACCTATAAGTAGCCATCATAACCTGGTATTTAGAGCACATGAATATTCGCTTCATGTGTGAATCTTACCATCCAATAAAATTAAGAAAAACTGTTCACACTCCAACAGAATTTCAAATTATTTACCTCCTTCTTTGCCAGCATGCGTTTGGTTGAGCGTACTGATGGTAATAATGTAAGCCTTAATCCTTGGTACATTCAGTTGCCGCAATAGGACTTCGGACATAAAGCGTATTTATCTTGGATATCTAACTTTGCCGTTGGTAGAATAGGAACCTTGTGATTAATTGATGTGAATTTCGAATCCGTTGGTTGATACGACATCGCGTCAGTTTTAACTTAGAACATGATTGTAGCTGACTCATCAGTGTCTGATTCAGCATTTGGACAGGTAGTGACTAGCAAATTGTTCACATGGGGAGCTTTATTTAATGATGTATTAATCGAGGAGCTTCCATTGCCTTGCACCGGGAAATAATGCAATAGAGTACTATGTCATTATTTCCGGAAGAACATTTGTGACTGTGTCTTCGATTACCGCAACTATAGTAATTGTATGGTCCTCCGTGCGCAATTAAAACATCGAATTGCTGTTGTGATGAAGTCTTGTTGCGGATTGATTGATAGTGCATACATAGGGCAAAGACAATTTATGTATTTCGCTTTCCTATAATGGACAAGTCGATAGCAGATAAGTCGTTGCTTGTTGAATTTCGGGAATGATAGAAAATCCCCTTTCTCCAGTCGTAGTTTTTCCCTAAAAGTTTTAATGCTTGTATTTGAATTTTTGTGCAGGGGACAAGGTTGTATTTTCATGTACGGCTGAAACTAAAATATCATAAAACGACTGCCATTATTTTACATTACCGTCGAAAATTGGGACATTCAACCGTGTTAATTTGAAATCGGAGCGAAAGTTAAACTCTATTGCGTTTAACGAGGTATCGGCGTTAGCAGCGCAGGTGTGGTCAGTGGCTTACCTCTATCGAAACTATCGAAAAGTACTGTTCGTCAAGGGAAACCATTTCTGAAACAACGGTGCCATCTAAATCAAAAATTTGATTTCGGATTTGTTTATAGATCTCATGCGTTCTGGTTAAACGAATGGGTACCTCGTCGTAGATCGCTATTTGGCCTTGGTAAAGTAATTAGCAATATTTGTTAACTACTCTTTTATGACTACTTTTCGCATTAATAGCGCCTCCGTTTTAATAATCAGAACTCACCAATTAAAACGACCGTTACTTGTAATTGATACACCTATGAATTGCGGAGCAAGAATTATGCAAGAGAGAAAAATGTGGTCGGAATTATAATACCTTTCATTATATTCTTCAGTTCTTCTTTGAATTGTGTAATTCTACAAACACTGGTCGGTGAAATTAACGATTGGCATTTTCCCATTTGCGATGTCTATCGGATCGTTTTGCAATTAAACACGCACGTTTGTAGTGAATGTGGGTTTTTGTTCTTACATTTCTCCACAAATTTGAAGATTTCAATCGCGCGTTTAGTTCATCAGCAGTAGTAGATCGATAAATAACAGCCAATGGTTGTGAACCAAATAGTCCTTGATTTCGTACACGCATCTCATGCGATAAGTTTCCATCGATGAAAGATTTTTGCCATGCCAGATGTCTTAGGGACGTTGCATGTAGGATTTTTGGTCAACTGCTTGATCAATAGCAGATTTAGAGCAGAGTGAGCTGGCCGACCACCATCCAATAAAGTGGAAGCAGACCAGAAGAAGCGAGTGAAAGTGCTGTTTTATTTTATGATCATATGGATGCAAAAAGCAATGAAGCGAAATAAATTTTTCCCGTGCGCAATCAAAAAATACATTCCACCACTTTCATCCTTAACAACCTGCATGATTGATTCACTCAATTTTGGAGTATTTGATTGCACAAAAGTGTACTTGCCTGTAACAGTGTCTAAAGCCAATGCGCTCTTGGATAACAGTTGGAATATTTTCAATCAGTCATGCATGATGAATTGATGTTAAATGCACCACTTCGACCAGGGATCATATCCCTTGTGACAACTTCAATCAATTCTGGATCGATTGTTTGATCTGGAACTATCGCTGAGATAACATTTGTCAGTTTCACCCTCCTTCCTACCATTCATCAGAATACAACCAGCAACGTGTCTCAAATACATGATGTTCAACAATGTAATCCATAAGTGATTTCATTTTTGGTTGAGTGCTGTTATGTCGGGTCGATCTGTAGCATTACATGTGAAAGTTATAAACAAATCTCGAAACAAATTTCTAGTCCTCCGAAAATGTACTAAAGATGCTTGTGGTCGGTTACAAACGTGAATTTGTTACCATATAGGAATGGTTGGTACTTTTTAACGGCTCATATTTTGCACAACGCCTCTTTTACATTCGTCGCATAGTTTACTTCTGTGGGATGTAGGGCTTTCGAACATAGTGGGTTTCTCTACCTTATCCTGAATTTGGGAGAGCACCTATCACGAAATATGATGTACCCGTAGTCAGAATAAATTGTTTCGTGAAGTCGGGGTAAGTTGGGATTTGACCCGTAGTTAAAATTCATTTAAGAGCCTCAAATGCTCTTATAAAATCAGTATCTTCTATGTTGAGATCTTTTGACATTATGAACATTCTATAATAACCCAATAGTGCCAGAAATAGTTTAATTTCAATCGGGATTTTCGGTAATGGCCATTTTAATATATTTTGGGCTTTATTAACGCTAATTAAGTAGCAAAGGAATTCGGTTTTCTTTTTAGAAATTTTACAGACGTTTTCTAAATTGTGTCCGACAATATCGAAAGTCATTCTGAGGAATTCAAAATGTCCATTGCCGGTTGAAAATGTGGTTTTTTCCTTAGATTTTTCATCCATTGGAATCTGGTGAAAGCCAGATTTCCAGCCAATCTCTACCAATTATTTCGTTTTCACAACCCAGAGTAAGTTTTAGTGTTTCAAAATTGTTTACTTTCGATTTAAATTTTGGAAGCTTTTCCGGTAAGATCTAGACTATCAGTCATCACTCTCATCGTCGATCTGAACTTATTCGCTTTATTCAAACCTGGTTAAATAGTTTCATCGTTGTTAAATTTTTGGAATCCCGAGACTAACCAGTCACCGTTATAAAATTGAATTCAATTTGTAATTAATTTTGTCGTTCATTTTCCCACTGTCGGAGTTCAGGCTTAGTTGAAAATTTTCTTCCTGATTCTCTTGTGAAGGATCGTTGTTCTCATAGAAGATGGCAAAAATTTTTCAGCCTTTTGTGTAACCTCGTGATCATTTGTGATTTTTTTATCAAATGTATTATTGGATCTCATTGAGATATCCACAACCATAAGGATTGGTTTTTCCTTTACTGAGTTTTTCTTGATTGGTTCATGTTACTAGTCGTCTGTTTTGATGCCCCAAATTAAGAAATAAATTGGTTAGATTGTTTTCTTTAGTTATTGTAAATTAACTGGTTGCAATCGAATTTGCAAAAGACAGCGTACGGTTCCTCGATTCCTTTAGGTTTTGCAGCTTCAGCATACCCGAAGTATGGTTTCCTCCACGAATCATGATACAATTTATTTTGTTTTGATAATGCTTTGATGTTATGCAATATTTCTTTCATACTGTTGAAGTGGCAATGAATATTCATATTTTCATTTTATTTGGTCGCCCAAAGTTGCGACTTATAAAAGAAAAATTCTTGCCGATCCCCTAAGGATTTCAGCAGAATTTCTTTAATTTCTGTAAATGTTTTGGGGCTGCTCACTAGACATAACGTGCTTTTGGCTTTCCCCCCTATTTTCTTATTAATTGCCTGCAGATAAAGAGTGAACTGTTGTTCCGATTTGATACTAACGGTTCAAATACACTGAGTGTATCCTCCGCTGTTTTAGCCATACGATTAAATTTTTTCGATTCCCACCTAATGAGGGAATCGATTTGATTCGGTCGAGGATTCTAAACAAATCCGCATTATATTCCCCTGGGTGACAACATCGGGGATACTTGGTTATGTTCAACCTGTTTTTAATTAACGTTCTGGAGTTGTTATGAATCAAATCTAATGATTGCAAAAAATTCGCCATGTCTAACATTTAGTCGATTACCACTAAATCCTCTTTATTTCTTTCTTTTTTTATTTTAACAGAGGATGTCCTCTATATGTATACTTGCTCTTATGCTATGCTAGAAAGTCAATTTTTTAATTTATTTGGCCTTTTGTGCCTAGCCTTTACACAAAAAATGGTGAGCAGTTACCGTTCTGCGAAAAATAAAAAAATCTTGCCTTGGTTTTGCTGACGTGAGCTGAATTTTCTTACTTTCTCAATTTCACTCCCAATTTTCGCTAATATTTAAATACAGCACAAAGCGGGTATATTGCTCCCCCTTGTTACAAGGTATTCTTTGACAATAGTCTTTTTATTTTCAAAAAAATAACTAAAGCGAGTATATAGTACTCCCTTAAAAATAAGGATTCTCTATGTTATAATCTAGTAAATACGATTTGCAGAAATTGCGAATACAAATTTGAAGAAGAAATTTATTAAATTTCGTAACGGAAATGACTGGGAATTAGTTTTGAGTTAATAATTCTAGCCCTGTTTATCACATCACAATACTTCAATTCAACTATAGGCTGTGTGGCAATGGTAAGTTAGTCAAATAATAGTTTGGACAGGTAATGTGAAAACCAATGTAGATCCCGGACGCGGTCTCATTAAATAAAGGTCAAGATAAGCTTGGTGCATAAATCAAATTAGTAAAACCGCAATTTGAGTACTTACTGCAGTAGTTCCAAAATGCTTAGTTTTATTTTGCACAGAAATGAGAACCCAGCTAAAAATTTTTGACATGCTTTGAACATTACCGGAGACAAAAGTATATAAAAATAATTTCATCTGCATTGTCATCATCATTATCATCATCATATCATTATCCAGGTAAAATAAAATATTTCGTTATATAAAGGTTTTTTTTTTGTTGTTACCAAAATTCAATTTTCAATTTTCCACTTTATTTTGTTTTCCCGATATGCAAAATAAATAAATAGAAAATGTAGAATAAAACGTGCACATCCAAAGTAAATATTTTACCTTCCAACAATATTAACATGGTAAGACGGCAGATATAATAAAGAGGAAAAACTTTTTATTTTTACCTTTTAAAACTACCTAGCTTAGCTATACCTACCTCCCTACACTCGTTTCCCACTTAGTATGATTTTATCAAAATAAAATATTTACGATTACAACAAAAGTAAAATAGTTTAAAAATAACAAGTCGATTACGTTACGAGTATCGTCTTATTGTTATAATTTTTGATCTTGTTATTTTAAATCGGTGAAATTAAATGGGATACGGTGTTTTGGAAATTACAAAAATCGATTTTCCATATAACAAGACTGCTTTATTTATTATGATGCTATTTAATTATAAAACTGTACTCGCTCGAAAAGTTATCGGAAATGCACGTATTTTGAACCATCGAGCCTATAATATATATTAACTTAATGGAACGTTCCTTTTGATATTCCAATGACACTAACTACCAATGAGATGACACAAACTACCAATATTTTTGAGATGTTGATGAGAGAATCAATTAACTAATCCGAAACTATGCATGCCGAGAGACTCGCGTTTTAAATATCATTACTACTTGTACGAACACCCCAGCAAAAACAACGTATCTGCTCCTGTTATTTTTGATAATAAGTCCTCTTCTATTCTAAAGGAGTACGCTGACATTTTTCCATTATGTTACTTATTCAACCACACCATAAGAACCGGCGTTTTTCCCGAAAAATGGAAAATTTCACAAATTGTACCTATTTTTGAATCGGTTAACGAGATAACGTTACATATGCTACAGAGGAATATCAACCACATTATCAATTCCAAAATTGTTTGGATTACTTATATGCAACAACTTTAAATCTACAATCGATTTCAGTAAAGCATTTGATTCCCTCTGTCATCAAAAGGCACTCCACAGTTTATCGGATTTCCCTCGATTACATAAATTGGTTCAAGTCTTATCTATCAAACCGTTGACAATTTGTAATAATGGGCAATGAGAAATCAAACATTATTATAGTTACTTAGTTAGAGATAATCAAAAACTCAAACGTGCTCATATTTTCTGATGGCTTGAAAGATTTTCGTAGAATAGAATGCCAGATACGAAGAAAGTTTAAGTAGAGATCGATAGATTAAGTGAGTTCGTTCCCATTTTCCATCATAAAAGGAATCCGTTAATTACTTCATACAAAGTCAACAACGAAGTATTGCAAAGAGTCAATGAGATTATAGATTTAGGTGTCACATTTGTCGTAAATGCCAGTTTCAATAGATATATTGAAATTTGATTAGATTTGTTAAAAGATGGTCTGGTGAATTTAAAGATATTCAAACCTTATATGTTCACTCTACTTCGCTTACGTTCGATCACAACCGGAATAGGCTTTATCGGTCTGGAATCCATACTATGTTGTGCACATTAAAATAATTGAAAGTGACGACCACAATTTACCATGTCATGAAGATCTGGCTCGATTACCTCCGTACTGAACAAGATGCACGGATTACAGAATATGCACGCTTCAAAATAGATGTCTTTTCTTAGGCGCGGTATATCAATAAGTTAAGGACGATAATTCTTTTAACTCACCACCAAATACACCAACTATGCATCATAATAAACTCTTACAAAGAGTAAAAATAAACGTCGAAAAAATTTTATTCAATAAAATTTATTTATCGACAATGCTTTCAGGCTGCCACAGTTAAGGAGTTTTAATCCTGGTGTGGGGCGAATATGGTTTTCGGTGCAATAAACTAAAAGTGTTTAAAAAAACCTAAAACACAAATATCGCGTTATCATACTATTTCAATTTATCTTTTTCTATGAGTCCAGCATATACGAGTACAGTGGCTACAACCCACATAGTTTAATTATTTGTGTAGATACGATGTTAATTTTGGTGGGATTGCATTATTTTTGTAAAAGGGCCAAAAGCAGTTTGTTTTTATGAAAATCGTTTTGGGAATAAATATGATTTTTCTGTTAATCATTTTGTACCCAACTGTTAAGTTAAATAATTTAAAAATATAACTTTAACCCAGAGCGCTTTAATCATCTGTATACTAAGCTATGTGTGTTTTTTATGTCTTGGACACCCTGTTGAAGGACCAAGAACCACCAGTTCCAATTCCAATTTCAATATCAACCTCAATTTCAATTCCAATTCCAATTTCAATATCAACCTCAATTTCAATTTCAATTTCAATTTCAATTTCAATTTCAATTTCAATTTCAATTTCAATATCAATATCAATATCAATATTAATATCAATATCAATATCAATACCAATATCAATATCAATATCAATATCAATAACAATGTCAATATCAATATCAATATCAATATCAATATCAATATCAATATCAATACCAATATCAATATCAATATCAATATCAATATCAACATCAATATCAATATCAATATCAATATCAATTTCAATTTCAATTTCAATTTCAATTTCAATTTCAATTTCAATTTCAATTTCAATTTCCATTTCCATTTCAATTTCAATTTCAATTTCAATTTCAATTTCAATTTCAATTTCAATTTCAATTTCAATTTCCATTTCCATTTCAAATTCGATTTCAATTTCAATTTCAATTTCAATTTCAATTTCAATTTCAATTTCAATTTCCAATTCCATTTCAATTTCCATTTCCATTTCAATTTCAATTTCAATTTCAATTTCAATTTCAATTTCAATTTCAATTTCAATTTCAATTTCAATTTCAATTTCAATTTCAATTTCAATTTCAATTTCAATTTCCATTTCCATTTCCATTTCCATTTCCATTTCCATTTCCATTTCCATTTCAATTTCAATTTCAATTTCAATTTCAATTTCAATTTCAATTTCAATTTCAATTTCAATTTCAATTTCAATTTCAATTTCAATTTCAATTTCAATTTCAATTTCAATTTCAATTTCAATTTCAATTTCAATTTCAATTTCAATTTCAATTTCAATTTCAATTTCAATTTCAATTTCAATTTCAATTTCAATTTCAATTTCAATTTCAATTTCAATTTCCATTTCCATTTCAATTTCAATTTCAAGTTCAATTTCAATTTCAATTTCCATTTCCATTTCCATTTCCATTTCCATTTCCATTTCCATTTCCATTTCCATTTCCATTTCCATTTCCATTTCCATTTCCATTTCCATTTCCATTTCCATTTCCATTTCCATTTCCATTTCCATTTCCATTTCCATTTCCATTTCCATTTCCATTTCCATTTCCATTTCCATTTCCATTTCCATTTCCATTTCCATTTCAATTTCAATTTCAATTTCAATTTCAATTACAATTTCAATTTCAATTTCAATTTCAATTTCAATTTCAATTTCAATTTCAATTTCAATTTCAATTTCAATTTCAACTTCAACTTCAATTTCAATTTCAATTTCAATTTCAATTTCCATTTCCATTTCCATTTCCATTTCAATTTCAATTTCAATTTCAATTTCAATTTCAATTTCAATTTCAATTTCAATTTCAATTTCAATTTCAATTTCAATTTCAATTTCAATTTCAATTTCAATTTCAATTTCAATTTCCATTTCAAATTCGATTTCAATTTCAATTTCAATTTCAATTTCAATTTCAATTTCAATTTCAATTTCCAATTCCATTTCAATTTCCATTTCCATTTCAATTTCAATTTCAATTTCAATTCCAATTCCAATTTCAATATCAACCTCAATTTCAATTTCAATTTCAATTTCAATTTCAATTTCAATTTCAATTTCAATTTCAATATCAATATCAATATCAATATCAATATTAATATCAATATCAATATCAATACCAATATCAATATCAATATCAATATCAATAACAATGTCAATATCAATATCAATATCAATATCAATATCAATATCAATATCAATATCAATACCAATATCAATATCAATATCAATATCAATATCAACATCAATATCAATATCAATATCAATATCAATTTCAATTTCAATTTCAATTTCAATTTCAATTTCAATTTCAATTTCAATTTCAATTTCAATTTCCATTTCAATTTCAATTTCAATTTCAATTTCAATTTCAATTTCCATTTCCATTTCAAATTCGATTTCAATTTCCATTTCAATTTCAATTTCAATTTCAATTTCAATTTCCAATTCCATTTCAATTTCCATTTCCATTTCAATTTCAATTTCAATTTCAATTTCAATTTCAATTTCAATTTCAATTTCAATTTCAATTTCAATTTCAATTTCAATTTCAATTTCCATTTCCATTTCCATTTCCATTTCCATTTCCATTTCCATTTCAATTTCAATTTCAATTTCAATTTCAATTTCAATTTCAATTTCAATTTCAATTTCAATTTCAATTTCAATTTCAATTTCAATTTCAATTTCAATTTCAATTTCAATTTCAATTTCAATTTCAATTTCAATTTCAATTTCAATTTCAATTTCAATTTCAATTTCAATTTCAATTTCAATTTCAATTTCCATTTCCATTTCAATTTCAATTTCAAGTTCAATTTCAATTTCAATTTCCATTTCCATTTCCATTTCCATTTCCATTTCCATTTCCATTTCCATTTCCATTTCCATTTCCATTTCCATTTCCATTTCCATTTCCATTTCCATTTCCATTTCCATTTCCATTTCCATTTCCATTTCAATTTCAATTTCAATTTCAATTTCAATTTCAATTTCAATTTCAATTTCAATTTCAATTTCAATTTCAACTTCAACTTCAATTTCAATTTCAATTTCAATTTCCATTTCCATTTCCATTTCCATTTCCATTTCAATTTCAATTTCAATTTCAATTTCAATTTCAATTTCAATTTCAATTTCAATTTCAATTTCAATTTCAATTTCAATTTCAATTTCAATTTCAATTTCAATTTCAATTTCAATTTCAATTTCAATTTCAATTTCAATTTCAATTTCAATTTCAATTTCAATTTCAATTTCAATTTCAATTTCAATTTCAATTTCAATTTCAATTTCAATTTCAATTTCAATTTCAATTTCAATTTCAATTTCAATTTCAATTTCAATTTCAATTTCAATTTCAATTTCAATTTCAATTTCAATTTCAATTTCAATTTCAATTTCAATTTCAATTTCAATTTCAATTTCAATTTCAATTTCAATTTCAATTTCAATTTCAATATCAATATCAATTTCAATATCAATATCAATATCAATATCAATATCAATATCAATATCAATATCAATATCAATATCAATATCAATATCAATATCAAAATCAATATCAATATCAAAATCAATATCAATATCAATATCAATATCAATATCAATATCAATATCAATATCAATATCAATATCAATATCAATATCAATATCAATATCAATATCAATATCAATATCAATATCAATATCAATATCAATATCAATATCAATATCAATATCAATATCAATATCAATATCAATATCAATATCAATATCAATATCAATATCAATATCAATATCAATATCAATATCAATATCAATATCAATATCAATATCAATATCAATATCAATATCAATATCAATATCAATATCAATATCAATATCAATATCAATATCAATATCAATATCAATATCAATATCAATATCAATATCAATATCAATATCAATATCAATATCAATTTCGCAATTTCAAATTCAATTTCAATTTCAATTTCAATTTCCATTTCAAATTCGATTTCAATTTCAATTTCAATTTCAATTTCAATTTCAATTTCAATTTCAATTTCAATTTCAATTTCAATTTCAATTTCCATTTTAATTTCAATTTCAATTTCAATTTCAATTTCAATTTTAATTTCGATTTCATTTTCAATTTCAATTTCAATTTTAATTTCAATTTCAATTTCAATTTCAATATCAATTTCAATATCAATTTAAATTTCTATTTCAATTTCAATTTCAATTTCAATTTCAATTTCAATTTCAATTTCAATTTAAATTTCAATATCAATATCAATATCAATATCAATATCAATATCAATATCAATATCAATATCAATATCAATATCAATATCAATATCAATATCAATATCAATATCAATATCAATATCAATATCAATATCAATATCAATATCAATATCAATATCAATATCAATATCAATATCAATATCAATATCAATATCAATATCAATATCAATATCAATATCAATATCAATATCAATATCAATATCAATATCAATATCAATATCAATATCAATATCAATATCAATATCAATATCAATATCAATATCAATATCAATATCAATATCAATATCAGTATCAATATCAATATCAATATCAATATCAATATCAATTTCAATTTCAATTTCAATTTCAATTTCAATTTTTTTGCGGACGAAAATATACTTTATGAGCAATTCTGAAGCATTCCACTTATGTTCACCGGTCGTTTTTAAACTTGTGGTAAGCCATACGTTTTTATGCAGCTATACGAGTATATTAGACAGTTAAATTTGCTTAAATTATGTTTGGTGTACGGGAGATTCCTCATCCATATTCAAGTCAACATGTTGTATAGATGTCACTGTAAATATTTTAAATACATTTTATGGCTGCTTAAAACCCGAGACAATTTTTATTCCATCATTTTGTTCATACAACATAAATATGACGTGCATTCTCAAATGGGTTTTATAACTCGTTACCTGGAGTATCCAACATACATATTCCCATCAATGAATGCAGCAAAAATGAAAATATTCTTCATTCTGGGAGTGAAAATAAGTTTTTATATTTTGGCTTCTAGTTGAAAAGTCATGAAAATGACAATTTTTCTGTTGGTACAGCTCTCTTGCTGCTTTTATGATGACAATAAACAAAAATAACGATGTAGGTTTTCTTCGTTACCTCTCTGTATGTGTTTCTCGTGTGTTCATCTTATATTATTTATGTGGATTTTAATATGACATGTATCCTTATTTTTATCTATAATTCTTTTTGTTTTTGTATTTGATATCCTTACCTGCATTACTGAAACAGGGTGGCCATAAACAATTTTGTTTAAATATTTTTTAGTTAAGTTCAATGACTTAACTGAGTGTATTTGGATAGTGCTTA
Organism: Nephrotoma guestfalica; assembly: GCA_963691935.1. Lineage (NCBI taxonomy): Eukaryota > Metazoa > Arthropoda > Insecta > Diptera > Tipulidae > Nephrotoma > Nephrotoma guestfalica. The sequence continues at coordinate 54,347 of CAVNVL010000042.1, read as the reverse complement.
TGCCATGCTACATTTAAGGATGCTTTGATCATTATCCCAAAAGTAAACTATAGGATGATAGTTTCAACGTGTCGTCTCGATACGATGAGCCACCATCTAACATTTTATGTTTGTTGGACGATAATGAATGTTTAACTTTCCTCTATTTTCTTGTTATTTTTTGTCGTCTTCCTTGTGTAATAAAAATGTTATTTATAGCGCTTTGAAAGGATCACATACCTTTATATACATACACATATTGAGTTAGACTGTTGACTTCTTGTTCATTTTTATTAGCAAAGTTTTAATTTACGTTTATCCGTTTGAACATGTATCTAGCTACATACAGATGTTGCTGTAGTGAGTGGTTAGAGTATAAAGCCGCACATAACCAAACCACATCCAATAGGTAACTAAACGAATGGCAATTTTGTTGCAAAAAGTGTAAATATATATGATGTAGAGGAATATTATAAATCCCTAATTTGATTTGTATCTATATCAACCCACAAATCTCATTTACACAAATTTTTGTTTCAATATCAGTTTGAAATCATGATGATGATAAGAAATTCATAAGACAAGACAGAAGCAAACAAAAAATGGTTTCCCATCTCTTCATTGTAAATTAAGAATTACGAGGTAACACGACAGAATTTTTAATCAGAATTCAAAACTGATGTCGTCTTCTTGTACATCTTTTTTTTGGTAGTTGTTGTTGTCACAAGTTAATTATCGTATTCAAATGAGGTGTTATATTCATTTACTTTTATGTAATTTGTAATTTTATACACACATAAATACCTCGAACGGGCGGATACTGTATTTGTACTCATCCTCCGTGTGTCTACTCTACCATGCATATAGTCAGAAAGAAAACGTCGTGTGATAAGTATACACACCCACAGAACCCCCAGAAGTTATTGGGTTTTTCCGTAAGTTTGTGATGAAGAGTGGGTATATCAGGATGGCAGTGTGATGATGTCTTAAAAATAATAATCACAACACAATCATCATGGGATTTCGATCATGATTACTTTAAGATGAGATTTTCTTAACTTTTATTCGTTTGGTTTTTCTGTTTCTACAAAAAAAAATATGTTTTGTGTTTGAGAAAATTGGAAAAGCATAATATATTCCAAAAACAGCATAAAATGTAATATACATATAACACATATCCATATATACAAGACCACAAATATTATTAACTAAGAGATGAGAAAATAACGAACAAACGTCTCTCATTTTGTCTTTTCAACATGTAGCTAGAAACAACTTTTGATTAGTAATAAAACGTAATGAAACATGGATGTCACATTAAATCGTATATTTTTCACTAAATTGTGAATTAGATGAAACAGGTTAAGGCCGACAATATGTTACAATAAATTAGGTCCATTTACAAATAAACTTGTAGATGGTAAATTAAAATAACACCTTAACGATCAAATCAGAAAACAGCTTTTAGTAGTCCCAAAATCACAAAACAAAATGGTTTCGATATCCGAAAAAAAACATAATGCTTTAAACCTGCACCGACCAAATTAGCCCGCCTAAATGAAACCTATCGCATAATCTGTTACACATTTATACAACAATTTCCGCTTTTATTACAGTTACCGTTTTCGGTTTAGCTTATAGTTAAACCTGTACCACCAAAATTGGCAGTACATGTTGGCCTATAAGCTAATTGGCTTCAGATGGTTAAATAATTTAATAATTTATTTGCACCAGCCGCCACCAGAAATTGTGTCAAATCGTACTCCATGGAGCTTGTGGCGGGCAGGTCAATTTTATCCAGTTTTAACTTAAATATTTCATTTTTTCTGATACAAATATAATTTATTACTCATCTGTCTGTATAAGGTTGACAAGCCCTTCACAACTTTTACGGAGTATCATTTGAGGCTACAAATACGCAATTTATTGGATTTCACTAGATATTGAAATCCAATAAATTGCGTATTTGTAGCCTTTGACGCCAATTCCGCCACACCTGACTCAAAAATAATTTATTACACACCTGTATAATGTTGACCTGCTCTGCATAAGGTACATAAAGTAACATTTGAAGTTAGAAGTTTCATAGATTTCACCGATTCACAACTAGTCCAAAGATATTTTTATGATTGCAGTTATATCGCCTATTAAAGAAATGTTCACGTGGTTCATATGAAAGAGCACTTTGAAATATCTAAACGAATAAACGCTAACCTGTCAACATCTCTAGAATTTAAGTTTTTCGATTATTTGTATAATAAGCTGGGTTTGTAACTTATCTGAGAATGTTAATTGGGTAAAATTCCGATTGGTGAAAATACTAAAATTTCCAAATGAAAATTAATAAAATTTAAATTTTAGAAACCATGGTTAAAATCACCATCTATGCTTTATTTTCACAAAATTGGCGCTTTCAGGTTCCGTATCCTGATTAGTAAAATTGTCACCAATTTAATTTGAAAAGTTCAGAAGTTTTCTGGGTCACGCCAAATGAATCGTACACAAACACCGTAAATACAATAAAATATTTAAACTGTGGTCCGGTGCCATCAAACTATAACTTAACCTAACCTCCCCTGAAAATATCAGTAACTTTAGACCCTACTCAGAGTAGCTCCTAAACAAAAGTACATATTCGTTTCCGGGCTCAATATCTCAATGACAAACGCAGGTATTAAGGCACACGTTAATACCATTTTGAATCTGCTGTTATTAGAGTTGTCTCGAACCTAATTCAATGTAGAAATCGTTATAATGGTGATGATTACTTCTTTAAAGTGCCGGTTCCGGAAACAATGTTTGACCTTATAATGTCTCCAGTATCATGGCCTGAGTCAACGTACCTGCAAGAATTTGTGGATCTCCGTCCTAAGAATAATCATACTCAAACCAAAAAAACTGAACCCTTTATTACCAGAATGTAAGAGGACTACGAACAAAGTCCCGATGACATTTTTACACTCACCGAAACAAATTTAACTAACGATTTCAATAATAAATATTTTACATCAGATTATAATGTTTCCGTAAAGATGGTTCAGTTTCTGAAGTTAACTTTGAGTACTCAGTAGTGGAAATCCCCAAAACCGACAATATTCAGCTGATTTGTGTTAAACTCAACAAATTTTATACAAATAAGTATATTTACGTTCTGTGTTGCTATATATACGACCTAATAGTTATGCGGACGCTTACCAGCTTCTCGCAGATGCTGTCGATTTCGGTGTCGATGTTGCTGCGAATGCACGATCTGCAATATAAACTTTGATTACTGAAAACTTTTCAAATTCTGGTTTGATGATCTGCATCAAGATCACGTAACGTTAAGAACAATCTAGAGAACAATCTTCTAGCGTACCCAATTGCAGAGCTTCGGAAACAAATTTAGTTATCAGTACAATTGACATGTATCACCCACCTATTTATATCACATTTTACAGCGAACAATGTTTAATTAACATTAACTGTGAAACTTCACCTAGTTTTAATGTCCGTTAGGTCGATTTTAAGAAGCTTAAAGAACTATAGGGTGGGCCAAATAATTTTTTTTTAAAAATGCAATAAAACAAAAAGATGTAAAGAACATCCTTCCGATTAATTATGGAATACTTGACGTACCCCATACGGTCGGTCCTAATTTGAGCACATTTTCGATGGTATGCGGCATTATGACTTCAATGGCAATTCGAATATTGTTCTTGCGAGCATCAATCGTTGCTCGTTTATCGGCGTAACACTTATCTTTGACGGCACCCCAAAGATAATAATCCATCGGCGTCAAATCACAGCTCCAAGGCGGCCAAATCACATCAGCATTTCGGCTGATATTTTGATCTTCAAAGATAGTGCGCAAAAGATTAATTGAAACATGTGCTGTGTGGCACGGACAGCCGTCTTGTTGATGCCACCTTTATGCAGCAGAATTCGTCGCAATGTTGTGCGTGAAATGTTCAATTCTTGAGCACGATGACGAGTTGACATTCCCGGCGACTCAAGCACATTCTCGGCTACAGCATCAACATTGTACGCGGATGTACGCTTGGTTTGCTGTTTGGCTCGTGTTGGTTTATTAATAAGCAAACGTGTTTCTTAAACTTTATTCACAAAATAACGCACATATGGAGCTCTCGGCGCTTCGTTCGCATTCTGCATCATTACCATGATATCCGAAGTAATGTTTCAATATTTCCCAGCGTTGTTCAAGCGAATACACAACCATTTTCGTTCAGCGGAAAGATAAAACTAACTTTATCTCAAATCAGAAGTGACATAACCCTTATCATACTCAAAATAACCGTTAGTTCAAAAAAAAGTTAGATGGCCCACCCTGTATTAGCTAATGCAGATTTTAAAACCATTCTCGGCAATAATCACAACGTGGAACCCAAACTCTCAATTTTTATGCTGTGATAGTTGAATGCTTTCAACAGTCCATTCCTTATACTGTACGAAGAAACAAACTGGCAGTTTCTCCATGGTACAGTAGGGAATAGAAGAAATAAAAACTGAAAGAAAGAATGCAGTCGGAAATAATCGCTGACTCAAAGCGTTATTGGCAATTCGTAAAATTTAAGAAGAAATTAGATGTATATCCTTGAATGATGAGGTCCTTGTTCTAGTGACCCCAAACCATTGCTGACTTGTTCGCAAATTTTTTAAAACTGCCCAGTTACAAGAATAAGAGCGCTCTTGCATCTCTGGTCTCCAGAGGAGGATCATTCACATTGAGCATGATAATGTGGTAAGGAGCATCAACAAGCTGAAATATGTATTTTCCGCAGGCTTCGCCATCCTTTTATAATTCCGCCCCATAAGAGGGGATGTAAAGCAGATGTCTCCAATTATACCACTGGCACCATTCTCATGGTGCCACGGAGCTCAATGGTCTAATTCTCTGACCGAATTTGGGCTATGGTATTGATTATGTTGGCTTTAATGGCATCGTTTGATTGCGGCTTATTGGCATAGACCTGCGACTTGAGGAAACCCCACAAGAGAAAGTCTAGCGAGGTCAAATCGCACAATCGAGATAACCGTACCCTCAATCCGTCCATGCAGAATGTCCATCGTTGCGTCTGCTGTGTGGCACGAAGCTCTATTTTGTTGGAAATACATGTTATCTACTTCCATATCGTTCAATTTGTGCCAAAAGAAATCGGTTAGCATCGTTTTGTATCGCTTGCCGTTGATGATGATGGCCTCAACAACGTCATTTTAAAAAAGTACAGACCAATGACGCCACTGGCCCAAAATCCGCACCAAACGCTCCGAAGCCTAGTCGGCGAACAAACGGTGCTGTCTATGGTCATTAACTTTGAGCTCCTCGGTCAGTTGGATCTTGTACGGGTGTAGGCCCAAGTCCCGACGCCAGATTCGCCAAGTTGAAGTCTGTGAAAGGCCGAGTTCTTGTGCACGGCAAGGAACTGGCTGTCTCGGACTGTGCTGTACACTTTCACGGACCGCGTCAATGTTCTCGGTCGATCTGGGGTTCTTTTGACGTTCGAGTGCTGGCTGTTTGTTTACCGAGCTGGTTGTCTTGAATTTGTTCACCAAAGTTTTATTATTTGAACGTGCTGATCAATCGTGCAACTTGCTTGTTATGGTCATTTAACATCAAATAATTAATTTTACTAAATTGTATAACTCTTTGGTTAGAATTATGACCACGATTTATGTTAGTTGTCTGTATATGAGTATCGTCCCGTTAGCGGTAATTGCGGCAGGCCTTTTTTCTGTGTCATTAATCATTAGATATGTTTTCAATTATTTGCATAGCATTCCCTAAATTAAGACTTTTTTCAATCGATGAATTTTAGTACTTAATGTTATCTGTTCTAAAAAATTCTTTGACATATGAAAGGTCAAAAATATACCATTTATTATTTTTCAACCACACAGCAACGCATTTTGAACTATTTTGTCAGTTCATCTCAATCACATAAAGAAAAGAAAAAGAGAAACAGAAAAAAAGTCAGCGGGATTCATAGCATGGGAATACTGTGGTTGTTCGATGATATTTGTTGAGTTTTTGACCAGAAATTCGTTCACAATGATAGTCTTGTGAGATGGTGCTTTGTCGTAGTGCAAACTCCAAGAGTTTTATTTCCACAAACCTGACCTTTTTGACGAACTTACTTTCTCAAGTGCTCCATAACGCCCATATAATATTCTTTGTTTACCGTCTGATCTTCTGTTTGTTAACTTTTGATTGATTTTAACGTGTTTTTTTTGTTTTCGGCTAAGTTGGAAATCGTTTCTCCGCAGTTTGTTGACTGGTTTGTATGTCAAACTCGTAAACCAATGTATAATCACCAGTTATAATGCGATTGAGTTTTGGAAGAAAATTCTTTCGGAACTAGTCGGGCGGCAACGCGTTTCACGACCAAAGAATCGTGTACAATAGTAAGAATTGAAATCAAATCTAAATGACGATTTTCCATCACCTTTTCTTTCACTAAATTGATGAGGTAAATCTTCCACTACATCTCGACTGCTTTCAAATGCACTGTACCACTCATATACACTTGTTCTTGATAAAGTCGCTTCATTACCAAAAACAAATCTTGGGTTCAAGTTTTTAAATGTGTTAAAAGTTTTATTGTGCACAACATGTTGTCATTCTCTACATTGACGGCGCCATCCTGTTAATTTTCTACATACATTGTCTACACGTGTAGAATTTCAATTATCTACGCGGTGTAGACAATACGGCACAACACTGCCCATAGGTTCTTGCGGTTGACACTGTAATATACCTGTCGGAAGTCTATAGTTGATGTGTGGTTGTATTGAACTTCCAACATTTTTCTAAAATCACCCTAATGGTAAAACACTAGTCAGTGGTCGATTGATTGGGTCGAAAATCACATTGATAGCCATCAATGATGTTTCCGGTTCTACAGAAATATTATATATGAATAAATAAATAGGCGTGTTTATATCATTTTTATGCGGAGCTTTGTTGTCATTGCACAGTTTTGCTTGATGGTATCCAAAACTCAAATAAGACAAACATGAATAAATCTGAGAATCAACCCCATCCCCGCAGGAATATATAAAAATGTCTTATTATCGCTTTAGAAATTAATACTTAGCTAGCATCGCCCAGAAATTAGTGCATACGAGTGGGTTGAGCTGAGCCCCACGAAATCGGTTCAACTTATTTCGGCTTTGCAAAATAAAAAGAGAAGCTGTGTTCTCTAAGCATAGCCCGTTTCCCTTAAAAAATATAGCTCAAGTATGCAACGAGTCTAGAGCTTCGCTTAGTCACATGAAGCGAAACAGAAATATTAAGAAATTCCTTAGTAATTCTGTTGTAAGACTGTTTAGGATGACCGTTACAATATTTTAATATTTTAACGAATATAAACGACGACAAATCAGAATAGCCATCAAAAAAATAAATCAAATTTATTTAGCACGATTCCAGCCATTTTAGTCTCCACATAAATCAAACGGTTGTTTTGCCTAGTTACGCTTCAAAACCCGATTTCCATTCGCCGTTCCAATTAGAATGACATTTTTAAAATTAAAATCCAATTAAAATCTATATGCTTAATTAAAAACGTAACAAAAACAAAACGAAACGAGATTCGGCGGCAGATAATATGTCGTCATTGCTGAAACTACCCTAATCTCATTTCCATTTAATTGTTTTGTCTATTATTTTGTATAAAAAGCGAGCGCAGATTGCAGTCACCGAAAAAGGTGCACACCAACAACAACAATCATGTTTGCCTTAAATTTAAATTAATTAAATAGAAAATAAGTAGACAGGACACAAAAAAAAACTCGTAGCATTTAAATCATATGGCATATAAAGGACGATGTTGAACTCCTTTGTCGCCAAAAAATATTAGTTAAATTAAAATACGAGCAGCAGCAGAAAAAAAATCAGAAACGTTCTCACAATACGAAGTGCAATTTTTTTGTATTCGGTACATACATTTTCCACTTGTCGCGCGCGTTGTTATTTTTAATTTTACGTTGGGAAAATTTTTCTTGAGGAGGTGTGGAAAGTTGTGTACCGGATACTACATATAAATGTATAATCTGGATCTGTAGTTTATATTCTAGGAATACGAATTTATTAGATTTTGCACACGCCATAAGGGGGTGAAACCTGTATGTGTGTGTGTGCACGTAATAGAAAATAAAATCTTCAGTTAATTATTTTCGTGTTAGAATATAAAATGAACGATCTAGTAACTGAAAACCTTCCACTTCATCACATTCCCGGACAACTCGTTAAAAGTTTTGAGCTTCACAATCTCCTGAAAAATATTATTAGTTCACTAGCCGCATCCGTTGCTGTGGCTCAGTCTAGTTAAATGGAAGAGAAAGAATTGTCTGGCTAGGTGTAAACCGCAAAATTCTAAACGTGATTGTAAACGCCAATAGAATTAGGAATTGTAATCGTTACATTGAAATAGCATATTCGTTGGAATCATAGGAATGCAAGGAACGAGGAAATCTTCTCCTGTCAAGATTGTGGCTTCTACGATGATTGTGGCTTTTACAAAACTTTAGCTGGTTCATATTTCATCTGATTCCATAACAGTGGCAACAGACTTGTATGTGACTGCCTCGCTTTGCATGTTAGACCGAATAATATTGTTAAGTTCGTTGACGACTTTCTTCTTGGCCGCAAGAACAGCTCGTTCACTCAGCCTACGTGATTCTTATAATTGTTTTAAATATTGTGAAATACCTTTTCAACCAATTCTTCTTTTGACGTCACTAAATTACAGAAGTTATGAGGCTATGAAATTCGTCCTGAGGTCAGATCAACCGGCACCTTTCCGTTCCCAATTTCCAGCAACTGATGCGTAAATATCTCGACTGATCGGTTGTTTTGCAGCTGGACACGCATACAGGGTGGGCCATCTAATTTTTTTTAACTCGTGGTTATTTTGAGTATGGTAAGGGTTATGTCACTTCTGATTTGACAGAAAGTTTGTTTTATCCTTCCGCTGAACGAAAATGGTTGTGTATTCGCTTGAACAACGCTGGAAAATATTGAAACATTACTTCGAAAATCATGGTAATGTTGCAGAATGTGTGCGAAAATTGAGTGCGATTTTCGGAAGAAACGAAGCGCCGGGAGCTCCCGCGTTATGTGCGTTATTTTGTGAATAAAGTTAAAGAAACAGGATAGCTAATTAATAAACCAACACGGACCAAGCAACCAACCAAGCGTACACCCGAAAATGTTGATGCTGTAGCCGAGAATGTGCGTGAGTCGCCGGGAACGTCAACTCGTCATCGTGCTCAAGAATTGAACATTTCACGCACAACATTGCGACGAATTCTGCTGCATAAAGACCTTGGTATGACACCGTATAAAGTTCAATTGGTTCAGGAATTGAAGTAAAGAGACCACTCATTGCGTTTTTTGTTCGCTAAGTGGGTTTGCGATTGACTTGAAGAAGATGCCGATTTTGTAAACGGCTCTGTAAACAAACAGAATTGTCGCATTGAGGGCACGGAGAACCTGCACGTGATCGTAGAGAAGCCGATGCATCCTCAACGAGTGACTGTTTGGTGCGGATTTTGGTCCGGTGGCATCATTGGGTCATTTTTCTTTGAGAATGTGCAAGGAGCCGCCGTTACTGTCAATGGTGAGTGCTACCAATGGTGAGTGCCATGATAAACGATTTTTTGTACCCGGCACTTGAAGAGGAGGACATAGGCAACATTTGGTTTCAACAAGACGGCGCTCCGTGCTACACAGCACACGTTTCAATTGATCGTTTGCGCACTGTCTTCGAAGATCGAATTATCAGCCGAAATGCTGATGTGATTTAGCCGCCTCAGACCTGTGATTTGACGCCGTTGGACTATTATCTTTGGGGTGCCGTCAAAGATAAGTGTTACGCCGATAAACCAGCAACTATTGACGCTCTCAAGAACAATATTCGTGTTGCCATTGAAGACATAATGTCGCATACCATCAAAAATGTGCTCATAAATTGGACCGACCGTATGGGGTACGTCAAGGCCAGCCGAGACAGTCATATGAATGAAATTGTAAATTTGAAAGAAAAAATAAATTTGAAAAAAATATTTAGAACTTTTTGTTTCATTGCATTTAAAAAAAAAATGATTTGGCCCACCCTATATATGTTGTTAATTTTAATGTCTTCACGAATTACAGGTAATGTTTACCTGAATGTCCTGCAAACAATATGAATGTGTTCCCAAATGGTCTGATGTTTCCACGCAAATCTTGTAGCAATCTTAGCAGCTATTCCGGACGAAACAAGAGCTAAGATTATTCCATTTTGCGATGGAATTGCTGTCAGAACCAATTAGGAGCATTTTACAAGTTCCTCCTGGCGCATCTAAGAAGATTATTCCACCCCTTTATTGACAGTTTGTATTATTTGATCATAAATGCCATTTGGCTCAAGCGTTAGTTAAGGAATATTTGACTGTACATACGACAAAGATGATTCGTAATCTAATTTTGTTCACGGCGTAATTCTACAACGAACGAAGCAGCAGCAGATCGATTTGGTGATGGCATTCCCAATTGATTGAGAACTTTGTTTGCGATTTCTAAGCACAAATCTTCAATCATTATCAGCGCTTCGTTAGATTTATGCTGCGAAATTCATGTTCATATTTGAATTTTCCTTGCGTATTCGACGGAAAATATCTTCAGCCATATGCGATTTATATTTGACGCATAACTGAAAAGTGGCATTTGTAACGCCGTTTACAATTAAGAAAACAGTTTACATTGTAGCCATTTGCTAATTTGCAGCAATGAAATAAACGCGATGTCCATTTTCTAGATATAATGATAAGTGGACAACAGCTGGACTTCGTTCATGTATGGGGAATGAAAGAATTTGCCGTACAGCTCCATTGCTGCTTATGTACCTTCCAGCCGTCTGGTTGCACGCCAAAAACTGCCTGTATTTTTGGAACAACCCATCGGTTATCTACTTCGATGTTACCGTTTCGTCTTTGTATGGTTGCTAATTTACTGCCTTGTTCTGCTGATCTTCTTCAGTTTAAAGGATATCCATCGTTCCCTGTAACTGTGTCGAATACTAATGGTCGAATTTAGAATCAATATACACAGGAAGGTCCATGTATCATATTTTTCGGTTATAACTTCATCCTCCTCGTCAAAACCTTAACGACATCGGCATCGGGTATTTCAGTGTATATTATATCGTCGATTTCGTTTGAATCGTTTTTTTATAGAGCCAGATTGGTTTATGTGCGTGTAGCAATCCTCTCTTTTGCCATTCTACTAAGGACTAAGATGTTTTACCATGAAACCCATCAGCAATTACAGCTTTTGTCTGAAAACACGTGCTGTGATGTCATGCCTATCAACCGGCGATTGTTTAGCAAGTAATAGCTGTTGTATATCGTCCCAAGCTGGATTGAATGTGAATGTAAGAAATAACGTATTTTTCACGTATTCTTCAGAGCGATGCTTGGTCTGATTCAAATGGATGAATATCAAACATTTTGTTTCGATTTTTGCTTACATTGGGTCTCGAGTAATTAGTCGGCATGAATAATACATTGTGCTCCATTTCATATTTGTTTCTTGGATTCACCATCTTAACGTTGTGAGTGATATCTATCGGCATCATCCCAAAAAATGATTGGATATTGCAGGACATCGGTGTATCGTTGAGTTTCTCTAACTTTTATCAATTGATCATTTCTCTGATGAAGCACAATACCTCTAGGTTGGAATTGATCTCCGACTAAAACAATTGCCACTTCTCCTATACAATTGGAGCATTCAATCTTCGCACATGTTCTCCAGCAGGCATTTTGTAATCATGAATAACAATCTTGTTTGTATCAGATGCCATTATGTAAATTTTGAACAAACGCACTAAATTGTTTAATTTTTGTGAAAAAGCTCTTGCAGTTGAAACGATGGACACTTTTATGCCGGTAGAAATTCCGCAGCGTGCATTTATTTGAGAGACATTTAACATGAGTTGTATTTCGTGATATTCGATAGGAAATGCTTTGATTCGACGGTTCGGCAAGGAAAGTCAGTCACTTTTAGCCTGTCGCGTTCATTCTGTTGAGAACGAAGCAGAACGCGATCACCGTGCTCGCAACCGTGCATTTTCAAGTCTGGCTGCACGTCGTTTCGCTCGTCCGCTGTTGCTCGTTCTTCTTCATAGTTTGATTTGTAATTTCTCGTCGCACGGCTTCCGCTCAGCGAGTACAAAAAAACTAAGTTTGATCTTCTGTGAGGCAATATTTGGATAAACTAAAGCAAAAATAAGAAAAGTTTTTGTGGATGTCTGAACTAATTAATGCACCATATTATAGGCGGAAATTGCAAACCCTAATAAAATAGAAACAAGCCAATAAAATTCACTTTGAACACATTTTAGCGGAAAAAGGTATCCGAAACATGCCAAAAAAAACGGTTGAATTGATAAATTATTACAGCAATACCAACATCCACCCAGCGTGCACACCAAACCCCTTCTCGCATCCCAATGACATGCACAAAAAATGGTTATAAACTTTATACCTTATATTTTACTTGGGTTGTGGTAGTAGTGGCGCGGTGGGCAAAAGGGATGTAGCAATTTGTGTTCTATGTTCCCAGTTTTATTTTTACGATCAATTGATAAATTTTATAACATTTTGATGGATTTTCATTCTTCGTCTGTTGTTGTTGTTGTTATTGCTATGTAAAATTCAAAAGGTTCTAATTCTAGATTTGTTTATTTTTTTATTGCTTGGTGGTTTTTATTGATATAAGACAATAAAATAACAACAGAGTATACGACAAAAATTGTATAGGGCCGGGTTGATTCTGATGGTTTTATGCAAAATTAAACTTAAGGAAAACATGAAAAATTGATATAAAATACCAATGAGGAACGTTTATTTTTCTTCTTGCGGTATGTGCGGATACAAATTGTTTTGTTTATTAGATTTTCGAATAAAGCAGAAGTGGTGAAGGGGGTAAAATTATTACAATGCCCTAATACTAGTTGAAACAGTTTCACGTTTAGCAAAGACGTTTGAACTAAAGCAAGATGAACGATTCACAAACAAAATAATAATATCGTTAGTCTTTATTTGATGCAAATTAAGTTTTTACTAAATTAATACTGAAAGAAATAATTAATTTTTGGCAACATTTAGTAAAATATTCACGCTCCTAAAACATTCAAGAAACCCATGGCGATTTAAAACCACCCCACTGGCGCGAAATCCAAACATTACAAAATTTTCAGGTAGGGCTGATTCAGCAAACAGTTTATAGTGGTTTAGTAAACGTTCAATTGGGTCATCAAGCAAAATGGTCTAATAAATATTTTTATAAAGAATCTGCAAACCGTGGATCAATCGAGAATGAAGGTATGTTGCAAAACAAGTACCAGATCAGGCGATACACGACACTGGATTATCGCAGATAATCCGGTATAAAGAGGGCAATTAATATCAAAATAGGATCAATCTACATTGGCCTTCTTGCAAAATAGCTGACTTCTTATTGCCAACTAGATACTTTGGGTGCCACATGTTGTGCAATATTGGAAAGCATTGTGAGCTTATCCACGCGCCATATCTGCACTAATATACATGATTAACAATGGGTAGTACACCACAACCAGTTATACACATGTAAAGAATTTGCATTATGGATATAAACATGCAAGGCGCAGCTACTGTTGGAAGTGAGGTCCGGGAGAGAGTGAGCTCGTAAAATATTGACATAAAGTACATGCATGAACCCAGGTTTCAGTTGGCCATTAGTATGCATAACAATAATATTATGATCACAAAGTTAGCTCAATTCAGTGATTCGCACTGTATATGTGCGGACTAAGGACTGAGGACTGAGGATTTCATACCTAGTCATAGACTATATACATATTCTTCAGAGAGCTGACCAAGCCAGAAAATAAGGTCACAATGGAGAATCGCATATAGATCTCAACTTTGGAACAGTGGCCTAGTAAACAAAATCAAGAGCTGGAAGGTCAAAAGAAATTGGACATCCGTGGCCATAAGTCAGTATTAATTAAAATGGCTGCCTTAAATTTGAGCACCGAACCCTGACGATTCGTGTACAAATCCCAAGCGGGGAAAATTAAATACAAACTGTGGATACTGAGGAACAAAAATTAGTAAGGATGCAAATGTATCAAACTCCACTACCGGGTAATGATCATCTCTTCACTCCTGAGGAGGTATGGAAATGGCATAATCGAGGTCGAAGTAATTAAAAGACTAGGGCCTGTAATTGTGCAGAAAATGGTCTTTCTGTTAAATAAGTGCTTAGAGAAAGGAACCTCGACTTCAAAATATGTCTTAGTTTTATTCCTCGACGTAGTAGGTGCATTTAACAATGTGTGGTGGCTAAATATGATGAAGCATCTTAAGGAAATTGGAATCACTGATAACTTATACAGCATCGGGTTGGACTATTTCAGTTGTAGGAAAGCCATATAGTAGAAGACAGTCATGGACAAGTATTTTAAATAGTTCACGCTAAAGATAAGGTCATTCAAATCTACAGCTGTTCAAATTTAGATCTGAAAAATAATACACAACAAGCACTTGACTACAAACAGCGCACCACACGCCCCAAACAGACTGAAGTTATCGTTAAAATAGACGGCCATATTACTTCTTAAAGCAAAACTGGATTCCAATCGATCGCCGATGTTAACCTCTTTCTAAGCAAGAATCAAAATGTTTAAAACTGTAAAGTAGGCTTAACATCACATGCCATAGAGATGACAGCAAAAGCTAAAAAAGTCACAAACCCTATGGCAAGCGTTACTCTTGCGGAATGGGAGCTTAAAATCAAAACACTTATGGTCATGTACAGAGGCGTTATTGAACCTCTTCTAACATGTGCAAGTGCAGGCTGGAAGAAGAAACTTAATGTGCACGTGTGTATGTTGGCCAGTACAGAAAGAAATGCAATTCTGTAGATCACGGACAACTATAGGATCGTAATGAAAATTAAAGAAACCGCAAAAATGAGCAACCTTCGTAAACGTCGAGTGAATGTGAATAACAATTCAAGCTAATTGCAATATATAGAGAATAAACAGGCAACGCGACTAGCACGACTCTATAAGAGATAGAATCAGAAACGGTATAACACAAAATAACTGTCTATAGCAATTTATAACGGGACATGGCGAGAGCAGGCGTGCCTTTTCTGCAGGGCAATAGTAGAACCGCCAGGCTGCATTATTTTTGATGTGCGACACATAGAGACCAGAGACAGAAACTCATAGAAACCTTGAACATACTGGACATGATATCACCTGCTACCAAGGTGGAATTAGTGCTAAAAACACAATAAACAGCTTCACTGATTTCAATATTAATACAGTATTTGCATTCTAGATTATGCATATAATATGCCAGTGTGCTTCATCCAGCAGCAGTATGCTTAAACACAAATTAATCAGAAAATAACATGATCATGACCTAGGACTGCGCGATAGCTGTTCAAAAATTTGAAATCAGAATGTTAAAAATTCAAAATAGCAGACCCAGGAAGGCGGATCTAATAAGGCCGAGAAAGAACAATTCCTCGGCGTTCATAAAAATCAATAAAAGCAAGATCTAGGGGATTTTCGGGATCGTTGATCATGAATTTAAGGTCGGTAAGTGAAAATACAAAACGGCGGGCCCAAGATGGCCGCCCTGTGGTGTATCGTTTCTTCACCAGTTTTTATCTCTGTAAATATTAGGTATAAAAATAAATTTATTAAACTTTAAGATCATTTTTTTATGTTTTATTTATAATTAAAATACTTACATTGTTGTTGTTATTATATTTTTTGTTATGACTTTTTACTATAGAGAAATGTCTGAAATTGACATTTCGTAAGGTTTAATCGAGTACGTTTTATAGAAAAATATAGTTAGTACAGTTTGATATAACTGGTATACAACTTGGTTTTAGTTGATCGGATTTATCACAGAGTCCTTAGCCAAGTTGTATACCAGAAAAAAATGTATATAAGTTTTGTTTTATTTTTTTCTCACTAGTTGTAATTTATAATTGAATTAGTTAGGTTCTTCCAAAGTGAAGACACTTATGAATATTATAATTAAAATCAGTTATATTTATGTTGTATAAAATTTAATAAACGTTTTTAAAAAATATTATATAAATTAATTAATATATATTTGCAATAAAATTAATGTATTTAGTGAAAAAAGTAATAGTGATTGCGAGTTTGTGATTTTTATGTAAGCTGCCTGCTTTATCTTCAGCTTGGGAGTGCTGAGGGTAAAGATTGTATATACAATTTAATATATACGCTCAATACCTACCAAATTGGTGACCCCGACGTGATGAGACAAAGTTCATCAGGGGCAGCAGCAAAATTTGTTTCATCAATATAAAAAATATTAAATATTTTTAACAAATGCGCAATGTAAAGCATTTTAACTCCGTACGCAGCCACTAAATTGCAGTTATTGTTAAAAAGGAATATTCCGTGGATCCAGAAAATATTTTTTATCTGGTCTACCAGCAGCTTTCCGTATACCAGCTGAGTTGATTATCAGCAAACGAGAGGGAGCATATCGAGTAGCAGTTTTAATATTCCAGCTCGCAGTAAAGAGGGAACATAACGTAAGCAGCCGGGAGTTAAATACAACTTATTTAAATTAGCGAAAAAATTGTAAGTACCAACTATAATTTTCTTAATAAAGCGTACTCCATTGTTTTTTTTTTTTTTCGTCAATTATTGCTATTTATAAAAAAGCATAAAAATTAAAAATTAAAAAAATTATTTTAAAAAATATATGATTTTAAAATTTTTTTAAAAAAAGTATTAAAAAAATAAAAATTATTTTAAAAAATAAAATTTATAAAAATTTAATTACCAATCATAATGTTTAGCATTTCTTGTGTTTTTTTTATTTGTTCATCCTTTTTCCTAATTTTAAGTTTCGTGTTTCGTTTCGTGGTGCGCGGTATAAATCCCGACGATGAGGAAACGAGTTCGGTCCATTCGCATTCTCCTATTAAGCAAAATCTTTCGTCTGCAAATAAAGAACTGATCACGTTGTCTCACGAACAGTTACGTGAGTTAATTCAAGATCAAGTTCAATTAATGTTAAATACACAGTCGAAAGATTCCAAAACTTTTCAAGCGTCTTCTAGTGGAAAGTCATACATGGAAATAGATGAAGAAACTAAATCTATTAAATGTTTGACTCAAAAAGAGGTAGCACACGTTGCATTTAAGCCACCCCAACCATTATATACCCAGAATCCCGAGGTCTGGTTTGCGATTTTGGAACAACAGTTCCAGGTAGCAAACATTGTTTCGGAAACTACTAAGTATTCGCATGCGGTTGGTGCATTAGATGCTAGGTTGCACAATAGATTTGCCAATCTTATTATGAAAAACAAAGGCAAGCAACCGTATACTTTTTTTAAGCAGGAGGTATTAAGAGTTTTAGGCGAATCAGAGCGTTCAAAGTTGAATAATTTGTTGCACGGATTACGGCTTGAAGATCAGAAACCGTCGCAGTTGCTCGAACAAATGCATATGAATGCAGGTGAACATTTTGAAGAGAGCACTGTTAGAAGATTGTGGTTACAAAGGTTACCGCAACAGGTGCAGTTGGTATTAATCCCATTTGAAAATGACGTTACGTTGGGAAAACTAGCAGAACGAGCTGACGATTTGATCGAAACCATGTCACAACAACAAATCATGGAAATTGGTGATAAATCGCATATAGGTAAAAATAAAGAATCTTCTACGAGTATTAATGAGTTTCAGGAGATGTTAGCTAAGTTCCGCAAGGACATTTTAATGGAAGTGTCTGCTTTGCATAGCACATCGAGAAGGGCTCATAGTCCACATAAAGCCTCTAGAAGTTCATCACAGTCTAGAGAGCGATCGTACGATGAAAATGAGTGTTTTTATCATCGACGATTCAAGGACAAAGCTACGAAATGCGTTTCAGGTTGTCGGCATCATAGCAAGTTTTTAGCAAATTCATCTCAAAATTCAAAAAACTAAATTTAGGTCAGCATTTAGAGACGTGTGTTGACGAAATTTCTTCAAATCGTCTTCTCATTTTCGACCAAAATTCCAAAAATAAATTTCTGGTAGACACAGGTGCAGAAGTGTCCATTTTACCCAGAAATTTTTGTAATAAAAAAGTTAGTGAACCGGAATTTCATTTATACGCAGCAAATGGCACCAAAATTAAAGCCTACGGAACGCAGACAATTTTGTTAAATATTGGTTTACGTAGGGTGTTTAAATGGTCTTTTATACTTGCTGACGTATCTAGGCCAATTATCGGTGCAGATTTTTTAAAATCAACCGGTTTAGTGGTGGATATTAAGAAAGGCAGATTGTTAGATCCAATAACAAATTTGTATACAATAGGATCTGTTACAACAAATCCCGGTCTTTCGTTAGCATTGCTAGATAAAAATAAAATTAATCCGGAAATTAATAAATTATTAAAAAAATTCGAAATAATTACTCGGGAAACCGTTAATATGAATGTTCCAAAACATAACGTTACGCATTGTTTGGAAACAAGAGGTCAACCGGTTATGTGTAAAACGAGACGGTTAGCTCCCGATAAATTAAAAATAGCTAGAGAGTATTTTGAAAATATGATGGCGCAAGGTATCTGTCGACCTAGTAAAAGCGAGTGGTCCAGTCCGTTACATTTGGTACCCAAGAAAAACGGGGAGTGGAGACCCTGTGGAGATTACAGGGCGTTGAATAAGGTGACAGTTCCCGATAATTATCCAGTACCACATTTACAGGACTTTTCATTTCAACTCGCAGGTTGCACAATATTTTCGACGTTAGATTTGGTTCGAGCCTATCATCAAATTCCAGTAGAACCAAAAGACATACCAAAAACAGCCATAGCAACACCATTCGGTTTATTCGAATTTAATAGGATGACATTCGGTCTTAGGAATGCGGCACAATCGTTTCAGCGATTAATGCATTCGGTGTTAAGAGGATTGTCGTTCTGTTTCGTTTATTTGGATGATATACTTATTGCATCCTCTTCATTGGATGAACATTTATTACACGTTGAGCAGGTTTTCCAACGCTTGGCCGATAATGGGTTAATAATTAAGTTGGATAAATGCGTATTTGCACAGAAAGAAATCTCCTTTCTTGGGCATTTTGTTAATATAAAGGGAATTCTACCATCTCCAGCAAGGGTTGAGATAATTCGTGAATTTCCACAGCCGGTTAATGTTCAGCAATTGAAACGTTTTTTAGGAATGCTGAATTTTTATAGGCGATTTATTCCATCGGCGGCGCATGACCAGGCCATCTTAAACAATTTCTTAAAAGGTTACAAGAAAAATAGTAAGGAATCAATTGTTTGGTCGGAAGAGTCGGTATCAGCGTTCCAAAAGTGCAAAAATAAATTAAGCGATGCCACATTGTTAGCTCACCCAGATATGTCGGCAAAACTTTCAATAATGGTAGATGCTTCGGACGTAGCAGTAGGGGCAGTTATGCAACAGTGGGTTAATGAAATTTGGCAGCCACTGGGTTTTTATTCCGTGCGGTTAACTGAGTCACAAAAGAAATATAGTACCTACGATAGGGAGTTGTTGGCAGCTTATTTAGCAGTGAAGTACTTCCGATTCTATCTCGAGGGAAGAAATTTCATACTCATTACGGACCATAAACCATTAATTTACGCTTTTAATCAAAATTTAGACAAAGCTTCACCACGACAAAGACGTCAGCTTGACTTTATTGGACAGTTTACAACGGACTTACGACATGTAACTGGTACAGACAATGTAGTAGCTGATACATTATCTAGAATTGAACCTATTGACATTCACGAGACGATTGACTATACCAAACTGGCTACGGATCAATTACAAGACTCGGAACTGAATGACATATTACAGGACAAAAATTCTAGTCTAAATTTAGTACAAAGACATTTAGCTTTCAATACAGACCATTTCATTTACTGCGACATTTCGACAGGACATGCAAGACCTTTCATCCCGAGAGAATGGAGGAGGAAGGTATTTGAGTCGCTACACTCTCTGTCGCATCCTGGAATAAAAGCTTCGGTCAAACTGTTGTCAAATCACGTAATTTGGCCTTCAATGAAAAAAGACGTTAAAGAATTGGCGCAATCATGTTTGGCTTGCCAACAAGCCAAAGTATCAAGACACACGAAAGCACCAATTGGTAATTTTGAAGTTACGAAAGAGAGATTTACGGAGGTTCATATAGACCTAGTTGGACCATTACCTGTATCCAATAATCAAAAGTACTGTCTAACCATGATTGATAGATATACGCGATGGGCGGAGGCAATCCCGATACCAGATATCTATGCTAGTACAGTAGCAAGTGCTTTTTATTCAAATTGGATAGCTCGTTTTGGTGTTCCAAATTTCGTAGTAACGGATCAAGGTTCGCAATTTGAATCAAATCTTTTTACAGAATTATCAAAATTAATTGGTTTCGAAAGAAGGCGTACTACATCGTATAATCCTAAATGTAACGGTATGATCGAACGTTGGCATAGGACTTTAAAAGCAGCGATAATGAGTCATAAAAGAACGGATTGGACGGAAATATTACCATTGGTATTATTAGGTTTACGTACCTCGTTTAATGAAGAGTTAATGACTACTCCTGTAGAATTGGTATACGGAAGTACCGTTAGAGTTCCTGGCCAATTTATGGAACCACCAGATACTTCAATTCCGCAGTCAGAATTCGTGAATAATCTAAAAAGACATTTTGAGGAATTAAAACCTGTTAATGCATCTCGGCATTCAAAGGAGAGATTGTTCATTAACAGGAAGTTGGAGAATTGCTCTCATGTATTTATACGTACCGATGCAGTCAAAAGGGCACTTCAACCTCCGTATACTGGCCCTTTTAAAATTTTAAGCAGGGACGCAAAATTTTTTGAGCTAGAAATAAAAGGTAAAAAAGTTAACATTTCAATAGATAGACTCAAACCTTGTTATAGCGAAAATAAAGATGAGTTGTTCGACAATCAGTCATCAGCCACTAATGTGTCATCAAATTTTGATGAGAAGGCGGATGAGGTGGTTTCAGAAACTCCAAGAGCTAAAAAGAAAGTAGTTTTTAATCAGCATGTGCAATTTAGTGATGAGCCAAAAGGGGTGTTGTCAAGGCATGGTCGTGTGATTAAACTACCAGTAAGATTTCAGAATTGAAATACCAAGTTTTGTATCGTGTAATTTAATACTTACCAATTTTTCTTAAATTCCACTGGAAGGGGAGTGTATGTGGTGTATCGTTTCTTCACCAGTTTTTATCTCTGTAAATATTAGGTATAAAAATAAATTTATTAAACTTTAAGATCATTTTTTTATGTTTTATTTATAATTAAAATACTTACATTGTTGTTGTTATTATATTTTTTGTTATGACTTTTTACTATAGAGAAATGTCTGAAATTGACATTTCGTAAAGGTCTAATCGAGTACGTTTTATAGAAAAATATAGTTAGTACAGTTTGATATAACTGGTATACAACTTGGTTTTAGTTGATCGGATTTATCACAGAGTCCTTAGCCAAGTTGTATACCAGAAAAAAATGTATATAAGTTTTGTTTTATTTTTTTCTCACTAGTTGTAATTTATAAT
Organism: Nephrotoma guestfalica; assembly: GCA_963691935.1. Taxonomy (NCBI): domain Eukaryota; kingdom Metazoa; phylum Arthropoda; class Insecta; order Diptera; family Tipulidae; genus Nephrotoma; species Nephrotoma guestfalica. The sequence continues at coordinate 32,718 of CAVNVL010000042.1, read as the reverse complement.
TGAATTAGTTAGGTTCTTCCAAAGTGAAGACACTTATGAATATTATAATTAAAATCAGTTATATTTATGTTGTATAAAATTTAATAAACGTTTTTAAAAAATATTATATAAATTAATTAATATATATTTGCAATAAAATTAATGTATTTAGTGAAAAAAGTAATAGTGATTGCGAGTTTGTGATTTTTATGTAAGCTGCCTGCTTTATCTTCAGCTTGGGAGTGCTGAGGGTAAAGATTGTATATACAATTTAATATATACGCTCAATACCTCCCAAAGCCCTTCGTGAGAATAGGCTCGTTTGCAAATGTTCATCGCGAATTTTCAAACTCATCTGACTAACTCTTTGGAGGGCTTTTAGGGTTTTACATTTTCTTCACATAATCAACATAATTGAAAATGTTTTATTTAATTTTTGATTTTTTTTTTCAATTATCTTGCACCGACTAAAAAAACTGCCTTGATCGGTGGTCTATGATCTCTAGTTTAGTAAACAGTCATTCCAAGGGCAGTTTTTGGGATGCCTACTATTAATACTCACCTCCTAACGTCCAGCAACGTGTACCGTCCATATAGGGTTTCTTTCGTTCGAAGCCGATCGATCCGGATGCCTCATGCCTCAACCAGCGAACACTTAAGAGCTTAAGCTGCACACTGTTTGTACCATTTCGGTCAGTGTTACAATCACCCAAGTTTTATAGCCTTCTCATCACAAACAAACAACTGACCTCAAAAACATAGCACAACTTAAGCTCTTAAGTGTTCGCTGGTGAGCTGCGAGCATTCTCGAACAAAAACCGTCCTATTCAATATTCAAGTTAGATAAAGAAAAATGTTGTGAGATTAGGATTTTGGATCGAGCAACGGTTTCGATGTTTTAATGGAATGCAGTTATGAATTTTTGATCTGATGTTTGGTGTGTGTATATGGAATGAATAGATGGGTGGATACATTATAATGGGATACAGATTAAAATATTTGGCTGTTTTATGATGTCGGGTGTACGTGAATGGATAGAAGGTTTTGATGATGTTAGGCAGCGGAGTTATTGAAGTTTCGTATTTTCCCATCGTCAGGACTGTTGAGGTTTCTTGATATTTTTGTTTGACACCTTTGCTTGGTGAGGGGTGTTTCGAGTGTATTTGTGCGAACTGGCTTGATGTGTGTTGAGGTATTTTAGTTTGGACCCTTTTCTGAAAAGGTTTTGTGATGATATGTAAAAAGCCATTTGTAATATTATCCGATGCCAATGGAACGGTGATGAAACCAACACCATAATATATATTCAATGGAGACTTGGATTACATTTTTGTGTCGTGTGTTTGGAATGACTGTACTGATGGCAAAATTTATTTTAAATTCTAAAGAAAATAGTATTCTTTGGGCTTTTTTAGAAGCGTCTGTTCACCAGGAAATATGGCTTTGAACAGCGTCTGTTCTCATGTTAGACGTGGTTGAATAATACACCCGGCCACAGGAATTACCGTCCCCAGTACAGGCATCTGGAGAGCCACGTACTACAAGTGTGGGCGAATCCGGTTGATAGAAGTCGATAAAGAGTGCGAAATCGAAGCGATAGATAAATCACCAATTGAGATGCATATAGAGATTGCAAAGTGTCACGAAGAAGTTGAGGTGAAGTTTCGACATTTTGGAAAGCATGGCGACGGCTAAAACGCTAAAACGGAATATCCTAATTGGAAGAAATCCTAAGTGTTATTTTTAACATTCGATGTTCGTGGAAAGGAGCTGGAAATATACGATAGACACAAGAAACGCATGGTTCATGGTTCCCCATAAACACTGGTTCGTGAGAACAGCAACAGGAAGGCAATAAGGGGGAGAGCTGCACAACCGGTAAAAGGAATACAGTCTGAGGCCGAGATCTGCTAATAGTAATACGCAAGTCAAACTCTAAGGAAAAGTTAAGAAAAAGAAACCCAGCAGGTACCTGCGTACGCGCAGGTGCTTGGAGAGATCCACGTATAGGTAAATCCTGAAACTCTCAATACAGAGACTAACTCAACCCGCCAAAATAGGAACCGAAAAACAAGGGAGACTTCCTTGGAGTTCTTGGAGCGACCGTTACCGTACGAAGCCTGCAGCTGAAAGCTACTCTTGAAATCAGGTTGAGGTAAAGGAATTGGTTAAGAGGGAATTAAAGGGATACATATCCGAGTTTAAAGTATTTCTAAATAAAAATTATCTCGTGAGAATAGAGGTAGGCATTTTTAGAAATTGAAAACTTGGTGGGCTTTGAACTCCTCAAAATTGGTCGCGTTACAATTGAATGGGTATAAGGTAGAATAACGAGAAAAATTGAAGTACTAAGACATCCAGCCTGCTTTGGATACGGAGATTACCAAGATAAATACAAAGGACCTCAGGGCCTAATGTAGCCGCCATTTTAAGAAAGTATGCCAGTCAGCACCAAAGTGCTTCCTTTGTGCCGATAATGGTGAAGCTTATGACTCACTCGAGTCAAGCGCATACCGAATGTTTCAGCAGGCCTTTGAAAAAGTTAGGAGCAAAGGTGATAGGTAAGGATTCTCCAACGAAACCTACACCGGACTAAAACGGAGGATGCATTTCTAGACCAATTGAGACTGATTGACCAACCATGGCACAACTGCCAAATAGATTTCGAACCCAAATGTAGCCAAGAGCCATGAAAGCGTGAACGGATTAGAATGGGTTCATGTTAATGACGTGAAACGACTATTTTGTTCCGAATGAGTCAATAAACGATTTTTGAGTGAAAATTACCTCATTAGAGGACAAAAGACGAGAAATGAAAGGTTCTTTCAAAGCTGCAGAGGATTTCAATGCAAAGCCTTGGAATTGCACACAAGGAAACTGTATATCGTATATATTTCAGATAGATAGGGACTAGCGGGCAGCCTTCGCCAGTACATAACATTCAGTGTACAGAGGATTTACGATCGATGACCTGCAGCGCAACCGCGGAGTGCTAAGATGGAACGTGGATATGATATTCCAACAAAATGTAATGGCAACCATCGAAGCCATAAAAACACCGTATTACAAGAAACTGGATCGCCAACAAAAATGCGGCTATAGTGAACCAGGGTTGAGTCACAACATTTTGAAAAAAAAAAAGCAAAAGTCCAAAAATCATTGTTGGACTCATTTCAATTGACCCATATTCGCCCCATACATAGAAAATACTGTAAACTGTCCAAAAATGTAGACGAGATTACGTGGACATCTCTGGTAATGGCAGTACAAATGATAACTTGAATTTTGTTATAGACATAACGAAATTCTAAAACGTGAGTGAGAACCTGTGGACATCTCTAGGATCGGCGGTATAAAAAAGTAAATTTGTTAGAAATTTGCAAATTTTATTAACCAAAGCAAGTTTTATCAAAATAACGTTAACTACAATTTTATATTACTGGTCAAGCTACTAGAAACAATAGGTCACAATCTTTGAACATCTCTAAGATTGATGGAACAAATTATTGAAAATAGTCAAATTCCGTTTAATTTTTAAAATGGTGAACTACATGGCAAAGTTCAATAGGAGTGAAATCCAGTTTATACAAGTTTTACAAGGGTCTGCGAGTAGGCATTACTATTGAATTTTGAAATATTTGGTAAATTTATTAAGTTAAAGCTAGTTTTTTTCCAGATGACCGCAAAAATAGCTTTTTACGTTACCTGCTGACTATAAAATATATTGTTTCAAAGTTTAATTACGTTTTCTTAGCAATAGGGGTATGTGAACATAGATAAGAATATTTATATTGCGCCGACATAGCAAGCGAAAAACAGTCAGTCACATTTCTGCACAAACTGACACTTTGACCCACTTTCTAAGTATACATATATAGCCGTACGTCGTCGATTTGGCTGCTTCGTCAGGTACTGCAAAACTAATTCTACTAATTGGGCAAATAAACTGTCAATCGTACCTTTACAAATAGAAATATGCAACGCAAAGCATGCAGCATTTAGCATTTCTGAAATAACGCATTTACACAAGTCCACCCACAAAATGATTTTCCTACATTTTAAATAATTAAACCGAAAAGTTGTTAATCGAATTATAACCAAACAACAAAAAATTTATACAAAGTGTAATTGAATTTGGGGAAAAATTAACTTTTTACCTTTCCCGCTCTTATTCCTCCCATCATCACTGTACACAAAAATTCTGTGTCACCTCCGTATACATGTAATTACATTACCGGTGAATGAATAATGAATTAAGTCGTTGGATATAAACATTTTAGGGATGGCGGTTCATATGTATTACACCGGGAGTCTGTAAAAACAAAACAAGAAAATCGCTAAACGCCTTTGATAAAAAATTGTACTATGCATGTGCAGCCGGGAAATTTATTAAATGGAAAGTGGGAAAGTCGGTATTACTACTGTGTATTGTATTGGTTAGCTGTTGCGCTGGTGGCCAAGTTCAATGAAATACAAATTAGCGTTGTAATATGTTTATTCCAGCGATTGTTAGTATCGAAGCGATGGTTGGATTGTTTTTGTAAATAATCGCCTATATGTCTGTCTGTACGTCTGTGGAAACCACCCATACAATGTTTATTACATTTTTACACACACACACATGTATACATATAGATAATTGCAAGTTTTAAATTGTTATTATTTTCAAATCGTCATTTCGTGTTTTAAAAATTAGTTTTTCCCATTTTGTATTTGTTGGTTTCGTTAGTTTGAAACAACTCTATCGTCGCCGCACATACCTACATGCGGTAGCAGAATAAATGTGTTTGCTCGTACACATATATGGCGCGGTCTGGTTCGATGGGGTGTATATCCTATATGTGTTGTGTTTATGCATAAAACGTTTTACGTTTTGTATAATTGATTTCTGTCAACAGTAGAAATCCATATAGGAAATTGTTGGGGATGGGTGGAACAGCAACTACTTGTCGGTAGATTTATGGTGTCTAATTTACACCTTTTGGCGTCAGTTATATAAATAAAAAAAATGTTTTATTTCCCGGTTTGATGTTTCAATTTTATATGTAAGTATGTATGCGGTGCAATGTAGCTGTATAATTTTTGTTCAATATTATGAATTTTAGTTTTTAATTTTCGTGGAAAATGATTAATGTTTTCCGTATTTGGTAGACATTTATCATAATCATTATTCGTTTTCTCGTTGGTATTATTGAATTTTTACCTTTTGTTTTTGGCTGTAATTGAATTTATGTCATCAGACGGTGTTTAATTCTTATGTTAATATGTCCTTTTAAACATTTAATCTATGGTACAGGGTGAACCATCTCTTAGTCTTTTTCTCATTTGTAAATAAAACATACGTTTTGGGATGAAATGTCAAAATTGTTTATTGAAGAGGAAAGGTGGTTCTATGCCATTTATTTATGAAAACCAATACCGTCCATATCCCGCCACGGATTCGTCTACAGGCCTGTATCCGCACATCAAAGTTTTTGATGACTTTTTCCAATAAAAGTGGACCAATGGCCTCAATTTCAGCTCTTATGTTGTTTTCAAGTTGGTAAATTATTTGTGGATGATTAGCATACACCAAACCTTTCAAATAACCCCACAAAAAATAATCAAGTGGTATTAAATCCGGGATCCTTGGTAGCCAATTCTTGTGTTGTAAATTCTTCATCGTGCACTAGAACTCGGCCTTTTACAGGCTTCAACTTGGCGAATCTGGCGTCCGGACTTGGGCCTACACCTGTACAAGATCCAACTGGCGTCATTGCTCTGAACCTTTTTAAAATGACGTTAGTGAGGCCATCACCATCAATGGCAAGCGCTATAGAACGATGCTAATCGATTTCTTTTGGCCCAAATTGAACGATATGGAAGTAGATGACATGTTCTTCCAGCAGGATGAAGCTATATGTGTCACACAGCAGACGCAACGATGAACATTCTGCATGAACGGATTGAGGGTAGGGTTTTCTCTTGCAGAGGTTACGTAAATTGACCACCAAGATCGTGCGATTTGACCCCGCTAGACTTTTTGTTGTGGAGTTTCCTCAAATCGCAGGTCTATGCCAATAAGCCGCAATCGACCGATGCCTTTAAAGCCAACATAATCAGTACCAATGCGCAAATTCAGCCGGAGAATTAGACCATTGAGATCCGTTGCACCATGATACATCCATGATACCATCGTTAATACCTCAAACACAGCTTGTTTTATTCGACGTCAACATTGAACCGCCCTAATTGAAAACCCTTTTAATATCAGATATATGGGCCGTTAGTTCTGGACCATGTCAATTAGAAAAAATAATCAGGAGCTCCCCATTCAGGAGAGGGAACAATTTATGCAATTTAGTACTATGACCAAATATAATAAAATTCTTAGGCCAACTGAGATATCCCATTCCCTAGATATTTTAACAAAACCTCAGATATATGGAATCTTAGTTAGGTACCAAGTCAATTTAAAAAAATAATCAGGAGCGCTACATCCAGGTGTGGGAACAATTCATGCAATTTAGAATTATGCCGATTATTAGGCCGACTGAGATATCCCCAGAGATCTTAACCTCAGGTATATGAGGTGTTAGGTGACATGTCAGTTAACGGAAATAATCAGGAGCTCCCCATCCAGGGGTGGGAACAATTTATAGAATTTTATATTATGCCCAAATATAATAACAATTCTTTTCCTAGAGACTTTAGCACAACCTTAAGTATATGGGGTGTTAGTTGAAGACCTTGTTAATAAGGAAAAATAATCAGAAGCTTCACATCCAGGAATAAGAACAATTTATACAATTTAGAATTATGACCAAATATAATCAAAATTCTAAGGCCGTCTAAGATATCCTTAGAGATCTTAACACAACTTTGGGTAAATGGGGTGATAGTTGGGAACCATGTCAATTAGAAACATTTATCATGAGCTCCATATCCAGGAGTGGGAACAATTTATAAAATGTTGTATTATGACCAAATATAATAAAAATTCTTAGGCCAACTGAGAAATCCCTAGAAATCTTAATAGTAATAATAATCTTAAATCTTAATAGTTAGAGACAATGCCAGTTCTACAAAATAATCAGGGGTGGGAACAATTTATAAAACTTTGTATTATGACCAAACATAATAAAAATTCTTAGGTGTACTGAGAAATATCTTGAGATTTTCCTAGAAACCTTAACACATCGTTAATGGATGATGATATTAGATGAGGACCATGTCAATTATAAAAATGATCAGGAGCTCCACATCCAGGGATGGGAACAATTTATGCAATTTAGAATTATAACCAAATATAATAAAAATTCGTAGGTCTACTTCGAAATCTCTAGAAATTTTAACCCAACCTCAGGTATAATAACAAAAATTTTATTAAATGAACTATGACAACCTTCCCAAGTACATTACAAGGATATTTTACTCTAAGAGGATCATTATTTCAATCTGAACTAGTTCATAACTCCTTACTCCGAACGTTGTATTTAGATCTAGATACATATCTCAGTTGGTTTAGGAATACATGGTCATGGTCTCCAACTAACACCCATATACCTGAGATTATATTTCTGTTTGCCCCAATTATTGCATTCAGGTTCTTCTCAAGGGAAGAGCTGCAGCTATGGATTGTATTTTTTGTGAATTTCCTATCTGATATGTACTAAGCACTAATTACAGTCAGCAGGAATATTATTTGTTGTATTGTTGTATTGTCGTGTAACTATAATTGTATTTTTGTGGTTTAAATATGTTGATGTACTCAGATTGAAAAAACCAGATGAACGCGCAAGACTAGAATTATGCCGGTCAATTTGACAGCACTTAGATCGCTGTCATTCGATTTTTTAAAATATCTTATGTCTAATGTAACATTTTACCTTTCCCAAAAATAAATCCACTGCAAATAAGTATATGGCATTGTGGCATGGTTACGGAACGGATTACTTGGCCAGTTCTAATTTCGTAGAATACAATAGTTCGGAGCAAATCGGTACTGATTTCTATCGGGATTGAAGTATTGAGAAGTCGCACCTTCTTTTCTCCGTATCAGCGAGTTACCAAACAGATTGTAGCTACATAACCAATATATTGTTGTTCATATTAGTTTTACGTGTGTTACGACAATTTCTTTTTTGTGGTCAACTTAGACAGGTTTTACTGTGGCTGACAGGTATTGTTATAATTATTTGCATTAACTAAAATCTCCGGAGATAAAAGTTTAAAATGTATGTAGATCGTTCAATCACAACTGACGTGAATTATTATAGTTGTCGACTTGTCTACGATTAGTCGGCATTGTCTACGAGTAGTCGACTTTATCTACGAGTAACCGACGAGCAGTCGACTAGTTGTCGACGTTGTCAGAATCAGTAATTTCTAGTCTCAAATGATTAATGTGACGTCAGGTGCTGCGCAAAGGGAGCCATTTGGATCTTCTTTTAACCATTTTGTTCATAAATGTTGTATAAATTCTCATGTATGCTGACGATATAAAAACTGTTAAAGCCATTTCAAATCTTTTAATCGGATTTATCTGGATTTGTTATGTGGCGTGCGTCGCTTAAAATGATATTAATTTTTAATAAGTGGAAAATAATACGATTTTCTCGTTCGAGTAGTATCGTGAATATAAGTTTCGACTTGTTTAGATGACCGTTGAGTTGAGTCAGTTTTGGGCATACCTTAATAAGTAACTTATATATACAGAGTTTCGTCTCATAGGCGTGCTGTGTTATGGTTTCTTAAGAGGTTCTCTAAGGACTTTGATGATCCTTGTTATTTGGCACACTTATTATCAGGAATCACTGGATCTAATTGAAGTTGTACAAAAACAATTCTTGAAGTATGCCATTCATAGACTACCGAGGGACGGAAATCTTCGTTCAGCAATTTTCAGCCCCCAATTATAATCTCTTAGAAAATTTTCAGTTTTCAGTTTGTGAATCTGGTATTAAGTTTTTTTTTAATTAAGGATTTCAACAATCCTGTTTCACTAAGTAAGATCGCAGAACTTAGGATGGTACGGTCAGCATTCGGAACGAAAATGGGCGAATTTTACTATTTCGCCCAAAATAATGAAATTTGTCCTAAATCCTAAAACCATTTGAATGTAGGTCGTTAGTATAATATGCTAAATCCGGATAGGCCGATTAAACCATTGTTTAATCGTTTTTACGTACTGAAGTTTAGTTTGGCCAAATTGGTATTTCACGGTGGTTAGGTCAATTCAATTTGTATTGATCTTGTATAAATCACATGTACGGTTTTTCTAAAACATTTTCGGCGCCCTTGAAACATTATGACATTAAGGTTGAATTAGCCTTGTTGATACATCTATCAATATGAATATTAAACGATAAATTTGGAGAAAATAAGCGACCAAAATCTAGAAAAAATAAACTCGATCGAGTAACTGTTCCAGATTAAACAGATGGCCATCATTTCGAATTTTGCAAAAGATTTTAACATCATCAGCATAAATGAAATACTCACAGTATTTGAATCACTGTCTTGCAACGACCTTGTGGGACGCCGGACAAAATATTTATAACTATAGACAAAATGTTTTTTAAAAAAAAGTGTTTGAGTTCGATTCTTCAAATATATCAAGATTCACTTTAAAGAAAGGACATCACACTTGACATCACAAAACTACCCGTTTTGTGTCGATCCCAATTAATATTGTCCAGATGCATATTTAAAGTAACATAGTCCCCCGTTTTAAAGTTAAAAAGTCACTAGAATTAACACTCACTACAGTTATTAGACTCACTCAATTAACATTAATTCTAAGAACCGCCTATATTGCTGCTCTGGTTCTCGAAGTTGATGAGCTGTGTTAGTGCGAGTGAACAGATTGAGTCCATCACAAAGTCTGAGGATATATCACCCTTGAATGGCGGAAGCAGAAATTATTTCCAATGTTTTGGCTGCTCCTCCTTTAATAGCTACTTTTAATTCTGCGACACGATTAACTTTATCCCATGCATTTATGTTGGCAGCCGTTTCAATTTTCCCGAAACCCCAAATTAAGTAGTTTTTCCATCATATGTCGGTGATTATTCGAATGTACTGCTTGGATCACTTGAGCAATATTGTTCCATTTGCTTTCAGATAAAGAAGACCTTTTTCGAGACTTTGAGCCTCGAAGTGCAACTTCTGCTCAATATTCTGAGCATTCGACTGCACCTGTTGAAATTCGTTTCGTATTTTCTCCATTCTGACGTCAGCCACGATAACCAAAGCTGATAAAGGTAATACAGGAGTTGCGAGATAAGGCTTTTCCATTTAACCGTAGAGGTAATAGTAGTTTGTCTGGTTTCCAATTTCATCCACGTTTTAAGAACTTGGCCCCAGTCGGTTTCAGTAGCGCAGAAATTCAAATGCTGAGCAATTGATTGAATTTTGCTCCAACACCAAATAAACTCAGCTTTTAGTCATTCGAGAATCTCGCTGTAGATGCTGAAACTGCCTTATTTGATCAGTCAATTCAACTAAAATCATGTGCATTACACATAAAGAAAAGTATTGATAACTCTTCTGCTCTTTCAAACTCTTCATCTGCTGGTTGTATCACTCTTACTTCTCCTAACTATGCTCACAACACTCGATTACTGTAATAAAATTTCTGATCTTATTACGGAAAGTAAAGCAGTTGTGCTTGGCAGGGATCCAACTAGGTATTTTAGAACTTCGGTCAGTAAGCGTATCAACCAATACCAAAAGTTATTTGATGGAACTGGTTAGAAGTACTCTGTCATGAATCCATCTGCTCCGATTCTTTATGGTTTACCAAAAATCCATAAGGAGAGCATTCCGATTAGACCAATAGTTATTGCAAAGCTCCTGCCAATGGTCATACTAATTTCTTTTCGGCTTACTCGATTAAGAACTCGGTAACATTGATTAACAAGATTCAAGACGTCGACATTCCATTACATTAATGGAGCTGATAGACTGTTAGACTCATTCCTTACTCGAAAAATAAGAAAATAAATGTATTAATTTTAACCAGGATTAGTTCTTCTTTAGATTTCAAAATTTATCGGAAACTTAAGTATAGAGAGACGCTATATTAAATATTAAAATGTCAGCGTTCCACTACTCATAGATAGACTAATAAATACCCCTTTGGCAGATTTAAATTATAACATGGAGCTTAATAAAGCTGAAATGATCTCGAACACATGTGGACAGTACAACCTGTCACACAGCAAACGAAACTATGGAATTGTTGTTGACGAAATTTCAAAATATGCGGTCTTAATGGAACACTGGATAGTCCAACGCGGGAAAATTGGCGTCGCTTAAAGTATATAGGAAAAACTAGCCAACGGATTAGCAACATCGTGTACGATTATACCAATATTAGTTTTGCCTTTTATAATAATAACACAATAAAGAAAATGGTTTTTAACAATAAACCTAGAATTGAGCGCCTTTACAAGTCTGGTGTTAATAGGATTAATTGCAATGATTGTAGTTTCTCCTATATATTGGACAGACTGAGAGCAATTTTTTTTAGTTAGAGCTAAACAAAACTTATCTGGTTGTAACTCACAATTTAGACATATTACTTATTGCACTCAAAAGCTGAAGTTTAGATAACTTAGAATCTTACGAAATTTGAAAATAAATATTTCTTACAGAGAGAAATCCGTTTCTCACTAATTACGGATCCCGCCCGATTCTATTCTCACACTCTTAATTATATGATTAATTCCTTGAATTTTGTTACTGAACCGATGACTAATCGCTTACCTGATATCCCCCCTTTTTTATTATTAATTGTTTCCTTATAAACAACGGAAGGTTGGGACGATCAATAGGTTAATTTTTATGGCCTATTTTTGTCTCTTCTTCTTTTATTTTTTATTGCGTTTTCCTACTATATAGAAAAAAAATTAATTTTACAAATCAGAAGATACTCCTGATGATGCCCTAACAAGTCGAAATCAATTGTCTGATTTTTTAAACTTTTTGAATAAAAATATCCAAAAATTTATTTTTTGCGAAACGAAAAACTCCTAAATACTTCACACATAGAAGATCAATACAAACTTCTCTGTCCTTAGAAACCTGAATTCACAAATTTGCCTAAATAAACGTGTTTTTCTATTATAAAGAACCTAGAAGTAAAGGGTTTTCTAGTAAGAATGATACAACACTACAAAAAACACAAATCGTTATTCAGTAAGACCAAAATTTTTGTTTTATTTGAAAGGTTACATTATACCATTAGGTTAGGTTTCAGTGGTTGCTTACTGCACACTTAGGCCAATTTATAGGCCCACCACTCATTCACTCCACATCATTAACCCACCTACTTCACCTACTCACACAACTGCAGTATACCACCTGCACATTGCAAGCTCCATGTCAACCTGTACATTGACATGGAAGGTGGGTCGGCGCGTGACACGGAATTCTGCACTCCATCAGAGGGTCTTATATTATACCATTGTGTATGGAAAAAAAATTATTTAACATTGTTCTGTATCGTTCTCCATTGACTGTTACTCTTCGAACATTTTCTTCAAAGAAGTATGGACCAATCACTCCACCTGCATGAATTGCACACCCCACAGTGACTTTCTCTGGATGTAATGGTGTCGTGGATTTTCATCACGCCAAATTATGCAATTCTGTTTGTTTCCATAACCATTTAACCAAAAATGAGCTTCATCACTGGAAAAAAATTTTCGATAAAAATGTTCATCACTTTTAAGTTGTTCAAGAGCAAAATCAGAAAATAAATGACGTTTATGGTGGTCGTATGGCTTCAGTTCTTGTTTGAACCAGTTGAATTTTGTAAGGATGTAAATCCAAATCTTTTCTTAAAATTCTCCATCTTGTTGTTTGAGAAAGATTTAATTGTTGAACCGATAAATTTGGATTTTCTCGTCCACTTGCTGCTACCAAATCAATATTATATTGTGGGCGTGCATTTCTCAGTGTTGCCATTATAACCATTTTAAATTGTATCATCCCTATTGGAAAACCCAATATATCTAAATAAACGCCAATACTATAATCCACGTCTCTAGGATTATAGTATTTTCCCGGGAAATTTAGAAAAACAATACATGTGATTAATAGATGATCAATGCAAATTTGCCCGTCTTAAAATTCATTACACCTAGGCATTTTACGAAAAAACGTTAAATCGAGACATTCTACAATCACATCATCTACACGTTTTATTGTTATTGTTGCTTTTTAGGACAGATTTAGGACAAATTTCACTAACGTTTTAAATTATATATACTTAATGTATACAAACGTAGTTAGAATTATAATTTGCATTCAATAATAATATGAATCTAAATGGTAAGCTGTGACAACGCCTTAACTTTCCGTTTATCCCTTTTACTCGTCTAGTTACAAAAAAAAATCTTGTAAAATAAGCAGAATGTCTACCAACCGAAATTGAACCTTGGAAATGTAACCCGAGCACAATGCTTACTGCTCGATCACAGACGCATACATCACAATCTCAATTATTGCTCATTTTACTTGCTGAAGATAACCGACAAAAAATTACCAAAAATCAATTTTCTAAAATCATAAAAACTAAAACGATAAACGTAAAAAAATTGAAAAAATCTAATAAAAAAAAATCTAAAATAAACTTACAACTGAAAAAGGGAAAACCTATTTTCGATATACATTTCCACTGCATGGTACATAAAAAAAAATTGGAAATAAAAGTCTATACACCAACAAGAACAACGGCAAAATCATTACAGTTTACTTGTTTCTTACATATTTGTAGTCGTCGTCATCGGCGTTTTTGTTGCTATTGTTCTTTGCAACAATAATAATAATTGTTTGGTACTCAAAAATCACAAGTACCCATACGTACACCCACACACGTATATGTATGACAACATACAAAGTACAACTGGAAAACAAATGAAAAAGTAACAACGATGAGTACATCAATAGATATATACGAGTACATACGTAGAGTAGCACAGTAATAATAGCAAATGGAAAAAAGCTCACAAAAAATAAAATTTAAGTCATGAAAACTTTTTTTGCACACAACTTTTTACCATTTTTAGATTTTCATTTTGTGATAATTTTGTTGTGTATGTAAAGTACATTTTGTCGTTACCACATAAATTTTATTATCATTCCACTTCGTACATTTGTTTGCTACTCGCATATGCACACATAACATTATAATAGTTTTCCTTTTATTTTTCCGGCAGACACCGGAACCTTCGCTCTTGAAAGCCAAGCATATGGTACCTGAAATTAACGCATCTGAACACGTCAATATTCTTAATTAGAACCCCAGCGCTGCTAATTAGTCATCCGACAAACCAAATTAATTTTACTGACATACACAAACAGACACACACACACATTATTATAAACATGGCAACACTAATAATAACGGAGACAAATCAAGATTGTTAGTTAAAAATTATTTCGTTTAAAACAGATTATGTCTTATATATATATGAAGTTGCCGAGAAGAAGAATACGAACTTAAAGAAAAAAAAATATAAGTTTTCCGAAATAATAAAAAAGCTCAACAGTAAGTAAGTTTAATTTTAAACTAAATCTTCTTCCTCAATTAAATAGAAACGAAATGGAACTTTTCTATCATATAGTTTTTGTTTCCCCCCCCCCCAAAAAAAAAATAAAAGAAAGAAAACTTATCTGGGAAAACTTTTCGAGATGACATTTTCCAACAAACATTTTATATGCAACTGAGAATATTCTACTTAAATACTGTACTAGATAGTTGAGATGAGACGCAAATAATAAAATTCGAATTGGAAGAAAATGAAAACGAATACAACAACAAAAATTTGAATTTAAACGTGGATTTGATACAAAAAAAAACGATTTTTAAATACTTAAAGCGAAAGATTAAAGTTAGATTAGACTTGACATTTTTGTTTTTAATTAAAGATTTAATTATTATTTTCTCACTTCATTGCTACAACTTGAACAACTCTGTTTGCATGTCTTGTACGCTGTCAGTCAACTTGATAGATTTGAAAGCATTGGCGACTCAGATAATTGAATAAATCCATTTGCGGCAAATCTACCGGTACCAGTAGTTTCCTTTATTTGTATTAGTAAGTTAACCCTGTATAAGACGAAACAACAAGATTTTGATTTTAAATTTTATTTAATTTCAAAAGATCGTTAAATATGATTTTAAAAAATTAAATAAACATAATGACATATCAAAGATTAAAAAAATAAAAACACATTTTAAAGATTTTAGTGTCGTCATTATTAAATTGAACATTAAACTTTCAAACCCACAGTACTACAACCCATCAAAAATACGGTCAAATAATTATAATTAAAACGAAGTTTCCGAAACGACTAAAGCTGTCCAGCATAGCCAAATACGCCACTTGTCTATGCGGATCGTCAGGGTGTCACATTTTGGCACGTTCATTTTATCATATTTAGGACGAAAAGGTTTGAAAATGGAAATTCTGTGGAGCGAATCCTGGAGATTTTGCCATATAGCCAAATACATAGTGCAATAGACTAAAGCGCGACCATGTGGTTCGTCAGGGTGTCTCACTGTGGCCTAAATATTATTGAATTATAATAAAATAGTCCGAGACCTACATATTATGATAGACTAAAGTCGATTATTTTATGTTTTTTATCACTGGCGCTGAACCCCTTATAGGGATTTGACCCTTTCATTGAAGTCAGATTACTTTTTTAGATTAATGATTGATAAGTTTGATTGCATTACGCCTATAATCGTCCATCAGACGATCGAAATCAGAATCGTCCACCCTGACGATCCGCATGGACATGTAGCGTATTTTCGCGAAATTGAACGGCTTTAATCTATTGCACTATGTATGTGGCTATCTGGCAAAATCTCCAGGATTCGCTCCACAGAATTTCCATTTTCAGATTTTTTTGTCCTACATGATAAAATGAACGGGCCAAAATGGGACACCTTGACGATCCGCATGTGGCGTATTTTTGTGAAATTGAACGGCTTTAATCTATTGCACTATGTATGTGGCTATGGGGCAAAATTTCCAGGATTCGTTTCACAGAATTTCTATTTTCAGACTTCTTCGTCCTAAGTATGATAAAATGAACGGGCCAAAATGGGACACCTTGACGATCCGCATAGACATGTGGCGTATTTTTGTAAATTTGAAAAGTTATTTTTTATTGCTATTTCGTTAATGTTTTTATTTATCTTGTGCCATTGTACTTATAGTGTGTTTGGTCATAATAATTATTAAAATTGAAAGATTAAAATATTAATTCAACCATTTGACATTTCAAATATTGGGTTAATACGATGGGTATATTTTTTTTGTTTAACTTTGTACCAACTTTTGAAGTTTAACTCATGTTTCGTCTTGTACAGGTAATAATACTAATACATATGCAATTGAAACAAGTCGCAAGAGATTCGTAAAAACTTCCAATACGTTATTACATGCGCGTCTAAATTGCAATTTTCTATCTAATCTATCTAATCTATCTAATAATCTATCTAATCTATCTAATCTATCTAATCTATCTAATCTATCTAATCTATCTAATCTACCTAATCTATCAAATCTATCTAATCTATCTAATCTATCTAATCTATCTAATCTATCTAATCTATCTAATCTATCTAATCTATCTAATCTATCTAATCTATCTAATCTATCTAATCTATCTAATCTATCTAATCTATCTAATCTATCTAATCTATCTAATCTATCTAATCTATCTAATCTATCTAATCTATCTAATCTATCTAATCTATCTAATCTATCTAATCTATCTAATCATCTAATCATCTAATCTATCTAATCTATCTAATCTATCTAATCTATCTAATCTATCTAATCTATCTAATCTATCTAATCTATCTAATCTATCTAATCTATCTAATCTATCTAATCTATCTAATCTATCTAATCTATCGAATCTATCTAATCTATCTAATCGATCGAATCTATCTAATCTATCTAATCTACCTAATCTATCTAATCTATCTAATTTATCTAGTCTATCTAACCT
Organism: Nephrotoma guestfalica; assembly: GCA_963691935.1. Taxonomy (NCBI): domain Eukaryota; kingdom Metazoa; phylum Arthropoda; class Insecta; order Diptera; family Tipulidae; genus Nephrotoma; species Nephrotoma guestfalica. Next base: position 15,720 of record CAVNVL010000042.1, on the reverse strand, counting down.
ATCTAATCTAGCTAATCTAATAATTAGTGAATTAAATTTTGCCAACCGGATTTAATAAAAACGAATCTGCTAAAGTTCTTTACTTCCATTTAGAAGTATTAGAAAAGGCTGTTGAGTTCAATTGGCTGTTGATGTGGAGTTGGAGCAAATGATTCGTTGTTCAAAGCTCAAAGCTTAGCTCAAGGGTTAGCACAAAGTTGCAATCCCATGGTTCAAGTCATGCAGACGCAACTTGAAATATCAAATCATTCGCTTTTGCTGAACAGCCATAATCAAATCTACCAGGTTTTTATGGTGATTATGAGCAATTTTTAACTATAAAGGATCTATTTGAACGTTACTTTCACAAGAGAACCAATATAACGGACGTAAATTTCAGTTACTAAAGACTCACTTAAAGAGCAAAGCGCAAAGTATAATCCGAAACATCCAACTTTCAAATGCAACTGATGGATCAAGAAAAGGCTTTCGAACATGGCATTTGAGATCAAATTGTGACACATGAAATGAGGTAGTTAAGGGATACAAGTTCTTGGAAGTTCAGGAAAAACAAGGAATTGCTGGTTCATTCATATTTTGTTTTGTAAATTGGATGAAAGAATTCGATAATATGTAGTAGGATTCGAAAAAAACAAATGAAACTTATCCAACTTTAACGCCATTTTTAAAATGTGTGAAAGCAAAGTGTTCGGTTTTGCAAAAAGGTGCAAGTCATCAAAAAACCAATAACACCACATAAAGGACCTACCAAGTCATTTATCGTAAACGTTCAAAAGTCGAAAATAAAATGATCAAATATGATTAGATACCCGTCACGTCGGCAAGAGTGCCTGTATGATTGTATAAAAAGTATAAAAATTTAGCAGTGGATACGATCTTCTGCAGCAGGCCATTATAAATGTCCACGTCATTCTTAATTGCTCAAGACGAAGTTGTTTCATTTACAACGTCTGGAGAAGCCAGCAGTTAAATGTGTGTCACATTGGATAAAGAAGTAGACAATTTCAGAAATGTCTTAACGTTTCCAAACAACGCTAAGACAGACAATCCATTTCTTCTAACTGCAGTTGTTAAGTTGTATTAAGATGACGGTCAATTCATATTATGTCCTATATTGCTTGGCATAGGATCGCAAGCAACTCATCTAGAGATTGTCAATTTCCGGGCTAATATCATCATCCATTACCAAAGGCACAATCAATTTGGCAATGTCACAAAATTTCTTCAGTGAGACATCAATCACCACATTAATATTATTAACAGTTGAAACGACTAAAATACCTTATTACTAAAATCTTCATCATACGAAACAATGAGCTTAGACATAATTGCTGAAGCCGGTAATTTTTCGAAATACTAGGTCTCAAAAAATTTGTATTTCTAAATAAATTAAATACTCGGGAAACAATGCTTGGTTGGGTTGTTTGTGGAGACGTTATATGGTCAAAACATCAGCTAAGCTAATCGTGTTATCGTTCACTTCAACAATGGCTATTAACAAATCAGTACGGAGGTTTCACATTTCAAATTCAAAGGCTGCAAGAGATCACGAACAAAGCCTCCGATAAAAATAATAAACACAAAGCTTTTATACATTTTACCAGGATCCAATTCGAGATAGTTTTAGTAAATTTTTGTAGTCCATATTATTATCAGAATCAGCTTAATTATAAGATCCAATTGGCTAGCTGACTTGTGACAATGATCGTGAAAATAATCTATCGAGAGATTTGGCATCTTCGCTTAAATTGGTATGATTAGCTGCCACAATATTTTGTCGACAAATCGACAATCTATGATTTCTGCATTGCAAGCAAAGCAGCGTACTCTACAGTAGTTTGAGTTCAAAATACCGCTACATATCCAATAACAACATCGAAAACAAAAGTCGTCTCTTTAAATGGTCTAACAGTTCCCCATCTAGACTTAAGTAGTGCGTTATTGCTGGCTAAACTGATTAAATAGATTCAGTTTGCATTACAAATACGTTCAACTACCACAAATTTCTGGACCGATTCGGAAATTGTAATTCACTGGATATCCCAAGATGCAATTAAATGGAAACCTTTCGGGAGTAATAATACATTCAGTTTTCCGAAATCCATACTACGTTTCCCTACATGCAATGGTTACACATTCCAACCGAATACAATCCAGCAGATTGTATTTCTCGGGGTGTCGAGTTTTGGTGGTGTGGACTTTGATTTCTCAAAGAACAACGTGATGAAAGGCCCGTATCTATAACCACGAATAAATTTAATCTCGTAATAACAGATTTTCCAACGAACGCTCCATACGTACTCTTGAACGATTTTCATAGACTGTCAACATTAAAACGACAGTCAAGTCAAGATTAACATTTTTATCATTTTGAAGTTCACGAAGTGCATGTTCGTTTCGAAATTATTAAAAATGACTGCTGCAATTCGGCTTTTACTTCAATTTTCGGTTGTAACAATCGTCCGATCAGATAAACCGTGCGTACTAATGGATAAATTCGAGCCTGTATAAGTGCTTCATTTCAAAATGAGGCAAATCAGTCGATTATACGCCGTTCACAAGAATTTTTAATCTCTCAAACCACATTGTGGCGAATTTTGTGTAAATATCTTAGCTTACACCCTTACAAGATCAAACTAACTTAAGAACTGAAGCCTCTTGCGTCGAAACTTTCTCCCAGAATCCTGAATTTCATCGAAAAATCATCTTCAGCGATGAAGCTCATTTTCGCTATCAAGTCATATTGGAAAATTATTTTTTGCCAGAATTGGATAGACTTAACATCAGTGATATGTGGTTCCAACAAGATGATGCCACATGCTACATAGCTGGTCAAACAAATCGCTCATGCGATTAACCGCCGTTGGAATTATTTTTGTGGGTTTACGTTAAGTCGTTGGCCAACAACGTTAGAGGAGCTCAGAGACAACATCGAACGCGAAAAATATTCCGGCCATTATCGGCCAATATCTTAATTATTATGTGTTTTATTTAAATACAAAGTGGTTATGTCCTTATTGAGAGACCCGGTATAATAATTTCGTTATTTACACAACACTGTTTGCATAAATTATCCTCAATAATACACGCAGTCGCAAATGTTAGGCGAATATTTAAAGTCAGACAATAAGGCGAGTAAAGTAGAAATTACATCAAAATTCCTTAATTCTGAAGAGCTGGAGTATCCTGAAATTGGTATTATGAATCGTGTTAAAAATGCAGAATTCATTCCAAAATTTAGTAGCTTTGGACATGTAAGAGACACTACCCACCCGAAACAAAAACAATTATGACGAAGGATTAAAAAATTCATTGGTGTCTTACGATCAAAAGCATAACACCACTCAGCCTGGCTCGCAACCAATCAGCTACTTAGTGTCAATCCATAATAATAATTTTCATGTCGGAATTTCCTACATCAATCACGGCAAAAGTATTAAATTACGAATGGAGGAAACTTCATACGTAAGGTCGAGTACAATTGTATCGTATATGTCGTAAGTTCCTAGTATAAACAGACGTATAACGAATAGGGCACTTACCAGCGCCTCATATCATCAAAGCAAATTCGATTAGCATCACTGCAGTAAAAGATATCAAAACACACACTGCAGTATTTATCTTCTCTACTGTAAAAGCCGCGCTTGTCGAGCTTCTATATCGGACATTAGTACGGATTTATTTTTAAATGCCTTTAAACGGTATATATCTTATCTCGTGATTATCAATAGAAGAGCAGCTCAACGTCCTTAAGTAGAAATTGGCAACGACGAAGTAATAAAATGAAAGAATCCGATGACATCCCATTCGTCACTCAAGTTCATTCCTCCCTCAAGTTACTTACGAAGAAGTGTGCGCTATTGTAAGCCAAGTTTAAGCAACGTTGAACTCTGGCCTATTAATACCCGTAACTGAAGATCCAGATGAAACAATTTTAATACCTGCACAGTTTCTTAGAGAGCCTAATATTTGTCTGCTGAATGACACTGTCACTCAAAGTGATTTTAAAGCATTGGCGACTCGGATAATTGAATAAATCCATTTGCGGACAGTCTACCGGCACCAGTACAGAGAAAACAAATGAGTATTTTCACAGCAAAGATAATTTAATGCAACTGATGTTAACGGTTTGAATAATAAAAACGCGGTATGATTTCATTTTTGTATTCCGGGCTCCGGTATCGTGCCCACATGCGCGTCTATATTGCAATTTTCTATCTAATCTATCTAATCTATCTAATCTATCTAATCTATCTAATCTATCTAATCTATCTAATCTATCTAATCTATCTAATCTATCTAATCTATCTAATCTATCTAATCTATCTAATCTATCTAATCTATCTAATCTATCTAATCTATCTAATCTATCTAATCTATCTAATCTATCTAATCTATCTAATCTATCTAATCTATCTAATCTATCTAATCTATCTAATCTATCTAATCTATCTAATCTATCTAATCTATCTAATCTATCTAATCTATCTAATCTATCTAATCTATCTAATCTATCTAATCTATCTATTCTATCTAATCTATCTAATCTATCTAATCTATCTAATCTATCTAATCTATCTAATCTATCTAATCTATCTAATCTATCTAATCTATCTAATCTATCTATCTAATCTATCTAATCTATCTAATCTATCTAATCTATCTAATCTATCTTATCTATCTGAGCAATCTGATCTATCTGGGCAATGGCTCGGTACATTAGGGACTTAAGTTTAATACAACCCTTTTATTGTGGGCATGAATTAAGTCATATAGGTACTTGGTCATATAGTACTTGCAAATATAAAATGTTCTCGACTATGAAAACCCGGTTAATCCGTTTCTGTTCCCACACTTCTAATGTCTCAAAAATGCATAAAATCGTAAAGTTTCCATTTAAAGCCATCTTATAACTTCATAAGAACATAAGCTTATATATACTCTGTTGTACACCAATAAATTTATTTATATTTTTATTTTGTTTTTCATCTCGCGTCATTTCCAATTTTATTCCGCATCTTAACGCTTTACATTTATCCGTAATATATATTTTATATTATATGTATTATAATATTACAACCTATAAATTTTATTATATTCCAGTTTTTCCGCTATTTTTTTATATACCCATAGCTATGGTACATTTTCCATTTTCATATGCGCTCGATGTGTAGAATGAGCACACCGACGACGACGTCTTACAAATGTGATGGATGAGAAAAAATAAAATGAAATAAAAATTCGCTTACAGAATTTATATCACATCTTCGTTTTTATCTTTCGTGTTACAAATTAATGATTTCAAATGGCCAAAGTGATAAAGTCAAATTGACTTTTATTTCAAATTTTTTTTATTATTACGTTTTGTTTTATTTTTATTTAAGAAAGAAGATGATTGTATATTGTGGTGTGATGAGCCCTAAGCACGTATAGCCAAAACGTGCGGAATGAGCGGGATTCGGTTTGATGCGAAGATACATTTTACAAATTAAACCTAATGGATTCGGGTGGGGTCACACATTATACAATGTCGCAAAATTCAACAGGTTTAGGATTAAAAATTCATTTGTCGGGATGAGGTATTCAATTTGTGAAGACGATTATATTTACAACACACCAAAATGCAACATGCATAAATCATTGTGGTGAGAAAATCGGGCAGATATACATTTTTTAAACAAATTTATTTGCTTTCTGCGTATTGTCACAAACATACCCTAGATTTGGAAAAATTAATTTCACCCAACAAAAAAAAAATAAATTTATTATTATTTTACCCAAATAATTCAACGAAAAAAAAAATCCATCCACTCACAAAAAAAAACTCGAAATTTATTATGATAAAATATTTTTCATAATTTGAAAAATATACGTTCCAAATCCCAATAGAAATTAAGGAGGTTCAAAAGAAATTAAAATACCGTACATTTTCTAAATTTCAATTTGGGCAGCCCGAGCGAGATACACTGTCGAGTGTCGACCATAAAACGTAATGTTATGCACACCAATATTGAGTTTTCATCATATTTTTCCAAGAATCCAACGCTGTATAAGAGCCAATTCGCCCGAATGCAGATATTTGAACATAAATTTAGAGAATTATCTTCTTACGTATAAATTTCTACTTGTTGTTTATTGTGTCTTTGCGGTAATACACACAAGGATATTCAAAATAAAAATATGCTATCACCTTATTTATGTATTCATATTTATTTATCTGGTTTTATCTTATTAAAATCATAAAATATCCCACGAAAAATATTCTGTTGAAAAAGGGGATAATAAGGAAGCGAAGACGAAGAAGATAAATTCATTCGCTTCGAGACAAATCAAGTTATTGAAATCCTGATAATAATGTTGAAAATTGACCATGGTTCAAATTAATTTTACTCTGCGTACCGAGGATCCATCCTTCCGTGAAGAACTTCACGGGAATTGGTTTTATTAAAAATTTCTTCTAATATTAAATTCACGAGAAATAAAAATCCAAAATTTTCAAAGGATAAATTTAACAATTTAACATTAGCGGTGAATTTGGGAACTAAACTTGGTTCAAGATAATTCAAACGATAAGTTACTTGACAACACTTTATTACTCCCGTAATAAAGGAATAATTAGCTATTACTGCCAAAATGGTGAGTTTATAAACTGTTGAGGTAGAAAGCCGATGTAGAAGTGAAAAGCGGAATTTGAAGCATTTTGACAAATAAAATAATAATAATAAATAAAAAAACAAAGAATTTAATTTAATTGTAAAATTAATAAAAAAAACTCTTTATTATTTAAAAAAATGAAATTTTGGCTGCTGGTTGTTGAGCGGCTACCCCTTCCAAAAATCCAAAACTGAATAACCTGAATAACTGAATGATCGTCATAAGAAATATATTGTCTTCATGTCCACCAGCGATTGTGGTTGGAACTTTCGAGTTGGGGTTTAATGTTTGAGTTGGGTGAAGGATAAGTTACCCGAAAATGCGGACAGTTTCCTTCACTCGCGATATTTGATCGGGTGAACTCAGTATTCCATAGACTGGTTTGAGTCTAGTAAGTATTTAGAAGTGACGAGTTTGCTAGTTGCTCGTACGAGGCAAGTTCGTGGTCAGAAATCCGAGAAAGTGTATCGGCGACCACATTGTCTTTACCTTGTACGTGCTGTATGTCTGTCGTAAACTGAGAGACAAAATCTAAGTGGCGTGCCTGCTTTGGGTTGCGCTCCGCTTAAGAGGTAATTGCTTTAGTAAGCGGTTTGTGGTCGGTGAAAATAGTGAATTTCCGACCTTCGACAAAATAGCGAAAGTGTTTAATTGCTTGGAAAATTGCAAGCAATTCGCGATCAAATGCGGAATATTTTCTTTCGGCATCTGATAATTTCTTGGAGAAAAATCCAAGAGATTCCCAAGTGTCTTTATCTAGTTGCTGTAAGACTGCGCCTACAGCTGTGTTAGATGCATCAGTAGTGATGCTATATTTTGTTGCATTTAGCGGATGCGCTAAAAGAGCAATATTTTCTAAGCTGTTCTTGAGCTGAAGGAATGCATTTTGGCATTCTTAGGCCAAGAAAAATTTTAAGACATTTGGGGTTTCTTGAGAAGTGTTGCCAATTGTGAGTGAATTGGGCAAGTATCTCAGCGAGTTTTAGAATGAATCGGTGGTAGTAGTTTACCATACCAATAAATTGTTTTATTTGCTTAACGCTTTGTGGTGCTGGGAATTTTCTAATTGCCCTTATTCGTCCTTCGGACGGCAGAATGCCATTAGGAGTAATTTTGTGACTGAGGAAGTCAAGGTTGCTTGTCCCAAACACACATTTTGCTGTGTTAATATTGACACCATAAATTGATAATTTTTGGAAGAGTTGTTCCCATTGGAGTAATTGTTGCTTCTCGTCTCTAGATGCTGAGAATGTCGTCAATATAAACAAAAACAAAATCGAGATCTCTCATAATTTCGTTGATGAAACGCTGGAATGTTTGTACAGCATTTCTGAGTCAAAATGGCATTCGGGTGAATTCAAATTGTACGCTCTGACAAGATCGATTTTTGAAAAATTGAGCATCCAGCATTAAGCCTTCCATAGTCGCACAAGGTCTCCAGTCATTGTCGTTTCTTCTTCACCATGTGTACTGGACATGATATTGCTGAAGAAGAAGGTCGACAGGTTCCTAGTTCCACCATGTGTGGAATTCTAGGACAGCCGCTTTGTCCCGAATTGGATCAAGTCTCCGTGGTCTCGCAAATGGTAAAATGGCCTGTAGTCACGATGTGTGTACTACATTGTGCCTTACCGGAGAGTTGTAGTTCGGTGGATCTGTTAAAGAAGGATATTTCTTTAACAATGCTCCATAGCCATTGTTGATTATGTAAAACAATGGTGTTGGTGTATCAACGAGTGCTGATGTTGCGTTGATAGTAAGCTTAGTGGATGGATCAATCAATTTGCGATTTTTCAGATCCACTAGCAAACCGAATTTCGTTAGGAAATCGCGCCGATAATGGGGCGGTTGACATTGGCAAGCCGCTACAAAACTAAAGCACTAATAACAGAATTGTTGCTTTTCTAATATCTTCCCAACAAAATGCCACAAGATTATATGGGAACGAGAAATATACAAATGCTGCCAGCGCCACAATGAAAATTTTAAGGGTTATGTTGCATAACCTAAATTTGCGACATTTTAAAAGACCTTTCAGAGGATTTGAGAACTGGTATCAAAAGTTCTGATCTCAAAATTGTTACACTCAGTGCCTTTCAAATGCTATACCACATGATTAGGGAGATGAGAAAAATTGTAACCTCTTCCAGCGCCACAACGACAGATTTGAGTACTGAAGCGCTTCAGCTAAATTTGCATCATTCTGGAAACGGTGGATTTATGAACTAAAGTTGTATCGTCCATTATTGTCCGATCTAAGAACGTTCAAACGATATTCTACACGAGTATAATGGGAATAATTAAAAGCAGTATCTTGATATTGGGTAATTTCCCATGGCAGGTACCTGACCCGCTTGAGAAAAGAAGATTGGCAAAAAAAAATTCGAATCGCTTAAGCCGTTCTTGATATCATCAGTACTTTTTTTGAATTTTTGAGATCAGGAAAAACTGGTTTTGAACCAAAGTCATTTTTGATCACTTTTATAAGAATTTCAATAATTTGGTTTTGCAGATCAAAGTCAATGTTCGTTCGTCCGTCTGGATGTCTGGATCTCGGTACAGATGATATATCAAGCTCATCTTGATGTATTGTTGGCCAATCATCTTATAATTTTAATTCGAAATAAAATTAAAAAGCTTTAGGGATTTCTACCTCAAGGGGGTCGTGTCTCTGTCATATGAAATCACCCCAAGAGGGCACCCAACACGACGATATTGCTTCCTATATATATACTATGTAGTATATCATTTTATCATTTAAAAGTACTTTGACTCGACAATATTTTTGCCGATACCACTTTAGTACATAAGTCCACCGTTTTGGCGCTTGTAGCTCATTTTTAGTTTGTTATAGAATATATATGTACTTGTCGTGTATCATTGAAAAGGTATTGAAGAATGTCGTAAATTTGATTGAAGCACCTTTAAGTACTAAAAACTACCGTTGTGACGCTAGAAACAGTTAAATAATAATTTGCAAGGTCCTGTACAAAGTAATAGTTTTGTACTCAGCAAAATTTGAAGGACAAATTTAGTTTGAACATTAGTAAATGTCAATCAATAAAATATCCCCGAAAACGAGTACAATAGCAACCTCTTGTTTATTATATCAAGATGACGTCATTGCCAGTGGTACGTCCATCAGTGATCTTGGTGTTACGGGCGATAGAGAATTGAACTTTTGGGACCATATTGGAAGTACGATCAACAGAGCAAACTCTGCACTTGGCGTCGATAAACTGCTGGTCTAAAGAATTTGTGGACGCATCTTTTACTAAAGCGCTTTACACGACCTACGTTCGTCCACTGAGATTATAATTCAGTTCATCATCTTCAACACTGAAATATTTAATTTTTGCAATTTTAAAAGAATCCGCCGTTTGTATTTGAGAAATTTGAGGCCTAGTGGCACAGATAGATAAAACGATAACAACTTGATCACCAACAGGTTTGGGTTACCGCTTGGGAACATCATAGAAGAAAGTGAATAATGGAATGGAGCGAAATCCCCCTCTCTGCATGCTAGTATTCCTTACTCAGCAAATCAGCAGCTCTTGGAGAAGGCTAGGATTCAATGGACTAATCAATCATTAATCTGAAATCAAAATGATTACAGAAACGAATATTAGAAGAAATAATCCAAATCGACAAACACAAAGATCGATTGAAATATCAGAACTCAAAAAGAAGCATCAAGTCTAGCACAATTAGAAAAAGAAGGCTAATGTTACGAAATCGAAATTCTAGACCTCAGTGATGTTGAAATTCTAGATGATATTTTCTGGACGAGATGACACTCATAAACAAGGCGTGTGGGCAAGGCACAAAAACAGTTTAAATCAGTAGCAGAATAATTGTAACCAAGATTACCTTCAAAATTACGAAACACACCCCCATAAATTGAGTGCTATGCTTCAACAGACCCTACACAAGACACAGATGAAATAACCATCATGTATGAACAACTACTACAAATACTACAAACCACACGAGCAAGGAACACACAGAAAATGATCTCAAGATGCAATATTTGGAACAGATATAATAACACCGACCTGACAATAACAATGGAGAACGACTTATCGACTTCTGCATCACAATCCAGTATTTTACCGCAATACAATGGAATGCAATATGGAAGGCACTTTCTGAATTGATAGAAATCACAGAATGACAGAAAAAGAAGATCTTTGGAATGGAATCCACAATGGAAACAGAAAGTCGGACGAGCAGCTGTAACGTCTGGCGAAACAACTCGGAAAATTATTGATGGAACCCAACAGAGTTAAATTGTCTAGCCTAGTTTATACCCTGCGCTCCTAAATTGGTAATAAAGAAAAAAAATTGAGTTATTTAGGGTGGTGTTCGTGCTAAATAGCTCAAAACTCTACAATAAAAATGTATTCAAAATACCCTATTTTTAGTGGTGGGGTCAGTGCTCTAAACCTGTACCGACCAAATTAGACCGTACAATGAAACCTGTATCATAATTTGTTACACATTTATTTCAAGAAATCCCGATTTTATTACAGTTACCGTTTTCGAGGAATGAGTGGTCCGGTTTAGCTTACAATTAAACCTGCACCACCAAAATTGTATCGGGATGGTTAATTACATTGAATAAGGTAGTTCAACACCCCCCCCCCCCCTATAACTTGCCTAGGCGTAAATTTCACCTCAAAACGATTATTTATTTCAAAATCGTCAATTTAACCTGCTTTAAAAACACCATACTGCAACCAGATTTGGTAGGAAGATGAAACTGGTAGTGACAATGGAATTAATTTGCCTTATCTAACAGGGACCGGTGGATCGATATGGAGACAAAATCCTCCTCAAAGGCAAACGTTGAGACACAATATTCGCAGGAGTCAACGAAGCGGACCATCGCCGATTTCTGCGCTTTGACAAAGCTGCTGCCATAAGCGAAATATTCGAACTTTTGAATAAAAATTTACGCAAATATTATACACCTTCTGAATGCGTTATAGTGGCTGAACAATTATTTCCATAACAATTATTTATCGAGACATTAGCTATTCTATTTTATAAGTTCTAAAAATAATGTTTTTGGGTAGGACGAACAAGATTCACCCAGTATATGCCGACCAAACCGGTAAAATATGGGATTAAAGTATGGTGGGTTTGTGCTGCTGCCAACTCAGATCCAACAACCGGGCCGGTAAGCAAGTATCCATACTGGTAAGCAAGTATCAGGCCGGGAAACCAATCACGGACAGCGGGTTGTAAAAGACTTGTGCGCTCGCGTCAAAGGATCTGGGAGAAATATAGTAACCGATAATTTGTTTACAACATTGCCGCTTGCTCGTTCATTGATCTCTTGATCCATAAACTCGATATGCATCTTTCCTAATTCTTCATTTCTCTGCATTTTCCTTTCCATGGCCAATAATCGTTGTAACGCTAACTTGTAAGGCGACGGATTCCCTTTCAATGGTAATTTCACTATATAACGTCCCGTTTGATTCCTAAAATATGTCGTCTTGAAGTGGCGCTCACACGCTTCTTCTCCGGTTGTCCATGACGCTTTTTCGGGAATTTCTTCCTGTTCCCGAAACCTTTGTAAAAGTTCGATTATAGTTGTGTTAAACATATTTTTTGATATTGGCTGAATTCCCATTTCACTCCCGTCGGTTTTGATACCTCCGATTACGTAGCCAAATTGTGTATCTTGTGCAATAAAATTGTTGTCTAATTTTAAATGATTTGGTTTCATCACAAGGAAGAAATAGTCCGCTCCCAGGAGTATACCAATTTCCTTTCCTTCGTAAAATCTTGAATCAGCGAATGGAATATGATCCAACTGATTTTCTTCATTGGTCAACGTCTTATGATTCTCAGTCAGAGTAGTAAATTTAGGGATTACTAACACCTTGATACTTAAATTTTGAGACGTGTCAAACCGCGAATATATTTTGAGTTTTGTACTTCCCATGGTTGACACGTTTGACGTGGCAATTCCCTCAACTCGTAAACGACAACCGTTTTCAACTTCAACCTTTTGGCACAAGCTAGTGAGATAAAAGAAGCCTGAGATCCCGAATCTAAAAGTAATCTACAAAAACTCATAAAGCAGGTAGGATTTATTACCTTTACGATTGCAGTCGGAACAATTGTATTTCCCATTTTGCTCGTATTGGTAGTAACTACGTTTGATGATTTGATATTTACTTCAGGTGGCTCTTTGGGAGATTCTGGTATCTCTTCAGTGGCGATTGTGGCTTCATTAATACTTAGGTTCGAGTTAGTATCGTGCAAAAGAGTATGGTGTCGACGGTGACATTTTAAGCAATTGAATTTATTTAAACAAAAGTTTGCACGATGTCGTTCAGATAAGCAATTGAAGCATAATCTCAGTTTTTCCGTTAGGCTGCGTCGTTCACTTTGACTCATGCTCTTAAACTTTTCACAATGGCACAGGTGATGTGACTCCTTACAATAAACACATTCAACGTTAGCGGAAATTACTGGTTTCAATTGATGGGACTTAATGACACGTCACATCGATTACACAAGAATTTTAGAAACTCATCGAAAGACGGATAGTCCTGGTTTACCGTCTTATGCGCCCATGCTTTTCGAGTATCTGCGTCAGTTTTACTTAATAAAATGTAAATTAGCCATGGATCTCGTTTTGTTGCTTCACCACCTAATGCAATTATGCCTCGATTTACTTCGTCGGATGAATTGTACAGTTGCTTCAGTTTCTTTACGGATGGTTGTTGCGTTGCTGGTTGTTCCACAAATGATTTAATTTACGAATTTAATACGAGTTTATCTGTATCGTACCGTTGACATATTTTCTCCAAAGCTTGAACATAATTCGCATTATTATTATTCGATCGGCAAAGGTTACTAATCTGGTTATGCAACCTTTAGCCATACCACGCTTGGCTGTTAATTCTTTTATCTCCCTTTCAGCCATTCTTTGACGCGGGACTTTATTTCACCTTAGACTTGAAATAACCTTTCACTATTGTAAATTAATTTTATTTCTCTTTGGGCTTGCAACTGTTCACTACCGTTCACGAATTTTCAACTCAATTTCACGTGTTATGTAAATATTAAAGGCGCGACACTCGTATGCAACCCTTCTTAATCGAGACACTACGCTAAATAATAAATCACAATTCTGGTTTTACTTACGTGACCGCTTTTGATAGTTCTAGTTGACACTCGCTCGTTGCAATTCTATCATGAGCGATTTTCTATTGTACGGTCTAATTTGGTCGGTGCAGGTTTAGAGCACTGGTGGGGTCTTGAGTTTACATTGACTTAGCCCCCATTTATTTAAATTTCTACTAAACTGAGTGGGCTCAAAATTTTATGTTTGCGGAATACGTGGACCCATATTTATTCTCCTGAAAAGTTCTAGGTCTAACAAAGAAAACACAAATTTTTTGGGAAAATACATTTTATTCATCAACATAATTTCCTTCTGGAACGTTACAATCAGTCCAACGCCTCTAACATTTAAATGCCTTTTCTGTTGAACAATTTACCTTTGTCTTCAAAATAAGCTTCATTTTTGGCAATCACTTCTTTATTGGAGCCAAATCTCTTTCTCTGGAGCTTTTTTTTGAGGTCTGCGAACAAGTAATAATCGCTGGGGGGGAGGGGAGCCAGACCTGGCAAATACGATGGATGCGGAAGCAATTCAGTTTGCAATTTATACAATTTTGTCATTGTTGTGATCGACTTGTGACATTGTGCACTGTCTTAGTGAAAGAGCAATTTTTTCATGGACGAATGTTCGTGCAAAATACGACCTAAACGGTCTTTCAAAACAATTTGTAGGATTTTTTTTTTGATTTTTTCCGGAGTCACAGCCTCATTTGGGCGCCCAGAGCGTGATGTATCAGTGGTGCTTGTACAAGCACGTTTAAATTCAGCATACCAGTCAATGATGGTTGATTTTCCTGGTGCAGGGTCTGCATAACACTTATCAAGCTACTGCTTTGCTTAAACGGTGCTTTTCCCATCAAAAACAGTTTTAATCAAGACACGAAATTTTTTTTTCCACCACCATCTGGTGGCACCATCTATGTGTCATACCGGGAACTTTTCAGGCGATGTATTATAATTAAGTAAAAGCTAAATTGTGCTGCCTTGAGTAAATAAATACTAACTATTGGCTTTATTAGGTGTCTGTAACCGGGTCATGTCTGACATAATAACTCCAATTCCTATCCTTCGGTTTTGTAAAAATTTAAAAAGGGTACATGGTGAAGCCCGGCCTTCTGGTAGATCTTACTTATTAGGCTTGGTCGTGCACTCCCAATCAATCAATCAATCAATCAATCAATCATCAATCAATCAAAAATATTGTATTTACAAACAAAACTACGAAGATGTTTTTTGTGGTTTTTTATTTTGAATTAGAACATTAGAATATTTGATGTACAATTTTAAATTGGATTACAAAATAGAATAAACGATTTGACAGTATAAAGAAATTGTAAGGTTTGGAAAGCCAAAAACTTAATTCGAATCGAGTTGCACCGTAGACACGTCAAGCACGTACAAAAACATACAAAGTTTAAATTACAAGAAAATTCTTCTCCATCCACAGCACCACAGCGAAAATAAATATTTTAGCTCTGCGTGTTCCGTACTGTGTGTCTTTCTTAAACACACATAAAATATTGACAACATAAAATTTCAGTTACGTGTTTTCCACATAAAACGTAATAAGCAGAGCACCGTACAGAAAAAAAAAATCATAAAAACGACAAACATATTTTTGTTGTCGCATTATTTTCCACAACATCGCACCATCGCGTTTTCATTTCAAGTTAGCTATTTTCCACAATGGTGTCCATGCGGAGTTTATAATAATATTATAAACGTATCCGTAAGACAATAAAATTCTATTAAAGGACACACAAACAGACACATTCTGCGGTGACCGAACCAAGAAGATACAAAGTAGATTACATTGCAAATGATTTAAGATCTGATACACTGTATGTTGTACGAATAGTTTATGATTTTAGATTAATGTCGATACATAGAAGGAAAACTTTGTGTTGAAAATTATGTGCG
>CAVNVL010000041.1:44213-135390 GCA_963691935.1 Nephrotoma guestfalica | reverse complement strand
AAGCGGTCATCAAAGCGAAAGGTGGCCCCACTGCTTATTAATAATAGTGTGTGTCTGTAATGAATGTAAAATAGTCCTTATATCTTTTAAAGTTGATCCGAAATAAATTAGAATTGCTTTTTATGGAAGCTGTTTCAGAAATTCTTTTGAACAATTTAAATTAAGTTATTTTTATCACACAAACTAAACCCAGAATTGTCTTCATTTCTTTGTTTAAGTTAATAATACAGTAACACGAAGAAATTAAAATTAAATAAATTGTTTGCATTATATACATATATAATATATATATATATATATATATATATATATATATATATATATATATATATATATATATATATATATATATATATATATATATATATATATATATACATATATATATATATATATATATATATATATATATATATATATATATATATATATATATATATATATATATATATATATATATATATATATATTATATATGTATATATATATATATATATATATATATATATATATATATATATATATATATATATATATATATATATATATATATATATATATATATATATATATATATATGTATATATATATCATATATATATATATATATATATATATATATATATATATATATATATATATATATATATATATATATATATATATATATATATATATATATATATATATACATGTCTGGTGACCTTTCCTGTCCTTCCATTTTGTAGTGTGTGTGGAGGGGGGTGGTCCCGGCGTGTCAGAGATCACTGTGAGGTCTTGGCCGTACGTTCTGATCAATCAATCAATCAAATAATTGATTGTTTTTATTTATAATTATTTTAATTTTTTAATATTTTTTCGTTCCTTACATTAAACAATTTTATAAATTGAAACTTTGTCAAAAGTCCTGACTTAAAACAGTATAGTTGTCGAGAACTATAATCCAAATCATTTTTATTATTTGAAAAAAAAAAAAAATTCAACATACCGGGAGGTCAGAAAAGATTGTGGTTGCAACATTCTTGATCAGGGGTCTATTTAATTACTTATGCTTTGAGCATAAACTTAATACAATCAAATATGTTAACGATCCAAAGATTGTTTGCTATGGAATGTTGTTTTCGACGATCTCTTCTGGCCAAGAATTTCTAATAATTAGAAATTCTTTGATTTAAGTAGTTAGAAAATGACTTTGCTGCGATTCGCCCTAGTTGTTTCTGTGACTAACATCCTTTCCTAATCAACCTTATCTGTTAAGGATGCAGGGTGGGCTGGGCCTGCATGATGCTGAAATATTATTCGCATTCAGATATAATTTGTTATTTGATTATTGAAATTTCAGGATTATGGTAACATACCTAGGCTCGCCGTTATGGCTGGCCTGTACGCCTCTATCATATCATATCAAATCATATCATACTCGTACATTAAATACATAAGCATGAAGCCAAATCCATTCGTAAAACAATGGCGTGTGCCCAGCTCGAATGTCGTCAGGAAAAGAGATGGTGTTTTTATGTTGTTTTTACAAGATGGAGAAACATAATAATTAAAATAATAATATTTCCCAAGTATTTTTATTTTCGAAAATTTCTGCATTTTTCTAACATTTTGATGAAATCATCACCGACTTTTGTCAGCAAAAGTGTCCGAAACATTTAAATATTTCCTATGAATGTTGTCGCTAAAAGTCGGACAAATTATGAATTTCAGTAAACAAAACTTGTGCGTGTGTGGGTGCGCACGTGCTTTAAAAGAAGCGGGGCTTGTACATTAAATATTGTTTTAAGGGAAATAAAACAAAAAAATGTGTTAGATTAATTTTAAAAATTATTTATTTGAAATTTATTTCTTTTATTAAATATTTATATGTATTATAATACCAATTTTATTTAATTTTAACCATTTTTTAAAAAATGATATCGATATTTAAAAATTTGGCTCATACATAATTTTAACCATTTTTAAAAAGTTATTATAATATTGAAAAATTTTAATTATTCACTATACATATTTTAAAATAACAATACTACACTAATGAATGGCGTCGCAAACAAAACTATATTTTTATATACATTATTTTATTCTCACCACACAAATACACTAAAACGCAAAATGCCCAACTTTTTCCGACTCCTACGTCATATTTTCGGAAAAAATCTAGAACATTAATTTTTTCCGTTTTGATATATAGTATGTACTTCTACTTTTACTCTATTCACCAATTTATGATTATAACATTCGCCAAACAAAAATTGTACTTGATATATAATTACTGGCGGAAATTTTTTATTCATTTTGTATGTCTATTTTCATTAAATAAAATATCCCAGCGGATAAAATGACAAATTAATTTATTTCCGAAGTAAAGGAACTCGGTAAATGAAATTCTGAAATTTAACAATATTCCGTCTATCCGCCATTCTTGAAGAATGACGATGAAATTTGGATAGCAGTATTGATCAGGGATTTTAAAACAAGTTTTGGACACATTTCTAGGATATGTTCATGCCGGACTAAGCTTAGCAATTTCATAACCAATCCTTTTAAAAATGTAAAATTTTTTATTAATTTATTTTCAGTTTTTGACCACTATATCAAAAACTACCACTAGTAACCAATACTTTCGGTTGTTTTTCTAATAGCTTAGGCCATACGGAGACTACAAGGAAAATTTATTGCTTAGAATTTTCATTATAATTTTTTGATTTTCTGCGGCCATATAAGTTATTTTCAGTTTTGGCCAATATCTCAAAAACTTCCACTAGTAACCAATACTTTCGGCTGTTTTTCTAATAGCTTAGGTCATACGGAGACTACAAGGAGAATTTGCGGAAAATTAATTTATTAAAATTTTCACTATAATTTTTTGATTTTCTGCGGCCATATAAGTTATTATCAGTTTTTTTCCAATATTTCAAAAACTTCCACTAGTAACCAATACTTTCGGTTGTTTTTGAAATAGCTAAGGTTGTTCTGAGACGAATGGAAAATTTGGGGAAAATTTATTGACAAGAATTTTCACTATAATTTTTTAGATTTTCTGCGGCCAAATAAGTTATTTTCAGTTTTTGGCCAATATCATTGAGGAGGTTACAAGAGAGTTAAACTCAATTATATCTCACTGTATTTGAATAATATTACTTACAATTTTCGATCAGTGAACACAAGTAAATTCTTAGAACGAGAGGTTTATATATCATATTTTCCCTTTCTAATTTCGCCCAGTTAAATACAAAGCTGTATATAATCGTGCCGAAACCAACACAAATGTATTCTACACATTTGTGTTGATTCGCTCGTGCATTCGAATGTTGGTTGTATGTTTTGTAATCATAAAATATTTATCCTCCTTTTTCCAATGTTTTTATGCGTGTAGCTATATAACCATTTCAACCAAATAAAACAGTAATTTTTTTATTATTTTTGGATTGTTGGTGCATTTGACAAGGCTATGTAAGTATGTACTATTGTATATATAATTTATATATAATCTTGTGTATACAAAAGTTTAATTTTTTACGAAATGTACTAATTTCATTACCAATGTTTGTTTGTTTTTCATATGCGTATGGTGATCGTTTTCTAAAAAAATTCTTTTCAATCGATTTGTGCTTTTGTGTTGTATTCGTATTGTTACTCGTATATATACGTTTATTATTAATACTCGAGTAATATTTTACAAGAATAAAATTAATAGTTTGTTATAATATGATTAATTTTTATATGAATTTTTGTTGTACAGCGATCATTTATATAAAAATCCCCAAAATCCAAATTTAATTTTTTTATACAATTTGAAAAAATGAATATTCTACGGTAGCAATCTCAAACAAAATAACATTTTACACACATACGAACCAGTTAAAGTGATCAGTTGTTACTATGGAACTATTACTATGGAAAAAAAATTACCAATACATCTTTAGTTAGTTATTGTTTATTTCATATGTGTGGAGTTAGCAGGACTTATATTTAAGTAGATTCTGATATACAGCTTTGTATGGAGTTATTGTAGTTTGTGTGTGGAGTTAGCAGGACTTATATTTAAGTAGATTCTGATATACAGCTTTGTATTTAACTGGGCGAAATTGGAAAGGGAAAATATGATCTCTCGTTCTAAGAATTTACTTGTGTACACTGATCGAAAATTGTAAGTAATATTATTCATATACAGTGAGATATAATTGAGTTTAACTCTCTTGTATCCTCCTTAATGGTACTAGTTTCGAGAATTCTCTCTTAGTCAGCTATTTCGCTATTCTGTTCTCTCTTCATCAGCTATTTCGGTATTCTCAGAGAGAATTGGGAAATGGCTGACGATAGAGAGAATTCTCAAAACTTGTACTAAATAAAAATAAATAATCTATTGTCACATAAAGAAAAACTATATTCTCACCTTACTACTGTTACTCAATTAATAGTGACCAATATTTCGCAAAATTATAGATATTTTCAAATGTTACTTGTATTATATTTAATAAAGTTGACATATTTCTTTAAATTAAATTTTCTTTTAATTTTTATTTGTCGTTTCTATCATTACTCTAAGTAAGTGTCTGTACTCTATGTCTTTCAGTAGAACGAGGAATGCAAGGAAAATTATACAACGGACAAAATCATGCAAGCAAAGGTTAGAGATTATTTTAGTAGATATTCTTTAATTTTGTTTATTATGTTTTGCACAATTTGTTTCAGGATTGTTATGTATTCCAAATAAACATGAATTTTAAAACAAAATTCAAGCAAAACTAAAGGGACTGACAACATTTTTATGTGGGAGCAAAAAGTGTTGGCAACCGAATCTGAATTGAAATGAATGTTTAGTTATACTCGGAAAGCTTTTAAATAATGTTTTTTAATTTTTTGCAAAACTATGCTTATTACATTTGTTTGTTTAACCATTATAGAGATTAACTATCATTAAATCTTAATTTAAATGCCAACCAAATTCTAAATAAATTTATAGTAGGTTTTCTAATATTTCCAGCTGCCCGTGCTAAAATCATGGGATCACAGGAAGTACACGTTAAAAAAGGTAGTACGATATCATTGTCGTGTGCCGTGAACGTTCATGCATCGTCCATATCATGGTATCATGGATCATCGATAGTTGATTTTGATTCGGCGCGCGGTGGTATTAGTTTAGAAACAGAAAAAACAGAGGGCGGTACAACAAGTCGACTAATGCTTACGCGTGCTGTTCTTCGAGATACGGGAAATTATACATGTGTACCAAATGGAGCAATATCCGCATCCGTTCAAGTACACGTGCTGAATGGTAAGTGAATAACTTTGTATTATTACATTGGAACAGATTGCGAAACCAAGCAAATAAAATTAGCTATTTTGTCAAAACATACTCATACTCATTAAACACCCTATATTTAAAATCAAACCCGAAAATGCCAACCCGCCAAAGGTACCTAATTGATATGTTATTACTAAGTTTGCTTTACAATATACAGTCAATCTAAATTTATTTGGTTTTTAATGCAAGTTTTTGTATATTTTATGTATTCCATAGGCGAGCATCCAGCTGCAATGCAAACCAGTAGTAGTGGCCCATGCCCGTCACACACAACCCTGTTACTATTATGTATTCTATCTTTATATACATCACAAAAAACAATCATATCAAAATTTATTGTTATATTTTCATCAACAATTTCCGTAATACATCAAATTCCATTAAACTCAACTAGATGACTTTTTGAAATAGTTATAATTAAAAAAATTTAAGGTGCATCCGAAATGGGATTATAAATGCACAATTTTGGGAAATATGCATTTTTGGATTAACCCAATTTCATTAAAATCATTAAATTATTATATTTTGGATAAACCGTTAAATGCAAATATAAATTGATACAAAAGATAATGTTGAAAAATGTGCCATAAAAGATACATCAAATCAAAGAAGTTTTAATTATAAGAAGTGAATAAACGAAGCAAAAAATTGAGACACCTACTTTTTGGTTATAACTCCACGAATTCTCGAAAACCACATGTCGTACGATATTATAATCAAAACAGAGAAAATAGATAATAAGAAACCTCTAGCGGAAGCATCAAAAAAACTGGAATAGCGCCAGAATAAATTTTGCAGGATTTCATATTAAGTGTCACAGAACGAAATAGTTTTTATATGTACTAGAAAAAAAACCATATCCAAACATACACATTTATTTTCTTCGCTGTACACCTAAAAAAGGAAAGAATTTTATTTTGTGTTTTATCGTAAATAATTTTTATTTTACTTAGTTTAGCATCATGGCACAAATAAGAAAATAAGCAGATGAACATGTTGAGTTGAGAAAAGATGTATATAAAAATTATAAACAAATGTTTATAATCTTCGTGGACCAAGCGAAAGACTACATACAATCCCCATCAATTGAATGTCTCTTTTTGTCTTTCACTACACAAATTAACAATTGAATATTATGAAAAAATGATTCCAAGGTACACATACATGTACACACAAACACCCAAATAAAACAATTCATTTATACATGCAGCTTTTCTGTAAAGTTTATTTACATTTATTCAAAATCTACTTAAATATAAGTCATGCTCTAACTCTCATTAACAGATGCCTATATACCAATACCTACCGAAGAATATGATAGTTACACTAACAATTCAATGAATATTTGATTTTTTCCATTTTTTGTTTGTTTATAACACATTTATAACACAATACACATTTATACTTAGTTATTTAAAAAAAAATTGCTATAGAAAAAAATTACCATTACATCTTTAATTAATTATTGTTTATTTCATATGTGTGGAGTTAGCAGGACTTATATTTAAGTAGATTCTGATTTATTTATCAGGCATTGGTATTTCTTTTGTTTTCGGAATGAAAAGCAGTAATGAAATCAACTGTTCATATTGAAAATACCACAAAATGATCTGGAATAATAATAAATCAAATTTAGCTACAATGAAAATGTAAATATGTATGTACTAAATAATTTAGATACGATGACATTTAGAAATTATCATTTATTGCGTATATACCACATAATTCAATAATAATTTGGATTTGTTAATAAATACGAACGAGTTTCGCGCTAAAATCTACTTAAATATAAGTCCTGCTAACTCCACACATATGAAATAAACAATAACTAACTAAAGATGTATTGGTAATTTTTTTTCCATAGTAATTTTTTTTTCAATAACTAAGTATAAATGTGTAGGTGCAGAAACGAAGAAAAATGAAAATAAATTCAAATTTACATTGCATTGTTAGTGTATCCAACACACTCTTTGGTAGTTTTTTTTATATAGGTATCTGTCAATGAGCGTTAGAGCAGGACTTATATTTAAGTAGATTTTGATCGCGCATATAAAACATATAGTGTGTCATATATGACTATGGCCCGTATTTTTAGTCGTAACTATTGATATAAGTATAGCTTCCATTTTTGGAAATCGTTAGATTTTGTGAATTTGTATGACATTTTTTTCCTTTATTCCATAAAAATCACTATATTAATTGAGTTTGATCAATAAAAACCAAATTTCACCCTTTATAAAATCTTGTAGTGAGATTTTTTAATACGAAATGGGTTACTATAATAGGACATATAGTTGTAGAAACGACTATAAATACGGCCCTATGTATAGGTAGTAGATGCACGTGTGTAGATCGTATACTAACTAATTATAGGGAATAGACGAATTGATTTTAAATTATCGGGTTTCTCTCTTCGTCATAAGATTTTAGATATTTATTAAAATCTAAATAGAATTAAATAGGACATCATATTAAAAGTTTCATAAAAAAATCGTTTATGTATGTGTTACAAAAAATTTTTTATTGCGGAACGAGTTGTTATACACTAATACAATGAAAAAGCAATAAAAAAAATTTTTGGTTCGATTTTTTTGTTTTTGTTTTTTGCTGTTCATTTGTAATTTGACTATTCGATCCTAAGCAACATACGAAATAAAAATAATTTTACGCATACAAACTGAAGTTGCAATTGGTGCCAACAGTTTTATAGTTTACGTCTAAACGCGAATGATGTAATGATGTCACGTACTGTTGTCATGTACTACATACTCGTGAGGAAAGCCTCATTATATCTCATTTATAAACATAGAGGTTCAATGGTATTAAAATAAGTTCAGCTCTAACTCTCGTTGATAGATACTCATATAAAAATATTATATATCATATATTGTGTTGGTTACACTAACAATTCAATGTAAATATGATTTTTTCAAAAAAAGTTATTCAAAAAAAAATTGCTATAGAATAAAAATTACCAATACATCTTTAGTTAGTTATTGTTTATTGCATATGTGTGGAGTTAGCAAACATATTTAAGTATATTATGTACGTACGAATGTATATCTCTCGCATAGAAAACCATAAAATTATATACTTAGAATGAATGTAAACTTTTTCGCATATAAAATTTGCTATTTCATGTGAAGCAAGCATGAAGCAAGTCAGAGCAGGATGGTTATATAAAAAATGCATATGGCGGTCTCATATCTCAAAACAAAAACCCCTCAAACCAGTTTTTGTTTTTGTTTAAAGTGACGTGTTAAATTTTGTGCTCTTAAAAATTCTTGAAAATATTAATTAAAATAATTAAAAAACAATTAAAATGTTATTAATATAGTTAGTGGATTGTGTGTAGTGTATCATTTTAGTAATAAAAATTATAAACCTTTAATAAAATGAAGTGTCTTGTAAAAAACTGCAAAAATACGCCTAAAAAATTACAAGAATGAAATTCGTACCATCAGTAAGTGTTTATAAAAATAAAATGTAAATTATGATAAAAATAAAGTGATTTGTGGTAAAATTATCCTTAATTTAAGTTATAAATCAGAAAAAAATAAGAAAACAATTTTAGTTGTTGGCGTGGGTTTTTATCGTTTTGTAAACATATGTGTCACCAGTGCCGCATTTTTCATATTTTATTTCATGTGCTAAGTGCTTTGCTTTTCTTAATTTATTTTTATTTTGGAATATGTACTGTAAGTACAATTTTTACAGAAATTATAATGTAAACATTTATTTCTAGTTTACCAAATTATGGAGAATTGAAAAAGCAATGGTTGAAGCCTCATTTGATGATACTTAAATTGGCCTAATATGTATGACAAAAATTTTTTTGGATACCCAATTATACTAAGTGAATTTTCAATTAATGTTATTGAATACATAGGGGGATTTATAGACCGATATTTATTTAGAAAATTGAATTGTGAGGACTGTTGCAAATTAATACAACTATGGATCCCTATAAATCGCTAGTCAATTTAAAAAATAGGGGTGGTCTTTTAACTCCTTCGCCGTCAGTATTAAAAATTTGTAAATATTCCGAAGCAGTATTAAAACGGGAATTGGCTATTGCGGACTACAAAAATATAACGCCACTACAATCTTGTTCAAAATTGTTTAAAAAAATTTGTTATAACGTTCTTCACAACCTAATAAATGTAAATATTCTCACTGATGAAGATCAATATAATCATTCTCAAGAACACGTTAATTTGTTAGCTCACTCTATCATAGAAAAATATTATGACACACGGTTGAATTATTTTTGTAACCAAAGGTCATATAAATTAACAAAAAGAAACAAGTTTGTTTCTTTATTACATTTTAAAGGAATGTGAAATAAATAAGCGTAGTGGTTTTATAATTATTATTTTTTATATACATATTATTATATTTAAATAAAAATAATTAATTGACTTATATTAAAGAAATAAAAATGTAATTAAATCTAAATAATTTTTTAATTTTAACTTCCTAACTTCATTGGATCCGGTCGAAAAAAAATTTAAATATGGCCCTGTTAATTTATATGCTTTCTCTTTTACCCTCCGAATTTGACTCACTTGACAGCTCATTACATTCATTCTATATACTCTACTTCTATGTAGAAAACTTATAAAAACAAATTGTTGGTTATCTGTTAGTACCTTTGGTGCAACATTTTATTTATTTTAAATTTTTTGATTTATTTCAATTTAACAAGCTTAAAGATTGTTCTTTTTCAAAACTGTTGATTATTTATTCAAAATTGTATTAAAAAACTAAACGTATCCTAATTGAAGTTAATATTGCTCATTAGAATACGTCTGTAAATTTTTAAATATTTGTGGGGGGAAATGTACAAATCTGTGTATCAATTTTGTCCCAAAATGTGTAAAACGAAATGAGTGTAACCGGAAAGATATAGTAGTAGTATTTATGTTTATGTTAGTTAGTGATGCGCGTATAATTGGCTTGCTTTACTATACACATGCAAACCACGTGTCATTGTTTTTTGTTTATTCTATTAATCCTTGATGAGATTTTTGATTCCTATATTGAGGAGCGCGATTGTGCTACTTGGCACTCAAAGGATTAACCATTGTAAACGCCATATTTTTGTGTCGTTTAAAAAAATGAAAAAAAATTCGTCATTTTGGAACAATATGATTGATCGAAAAATTCTTTAAACGAATGAAAAGACAAACTAACGCAACACTGAATCCGCCTTTACAAGATAGTGTTACTTTTTAAATATTTATTTATTTTCGATTGTTTTTATAATTAATATTTTTTTTTTAAATTTATGAAATTTAAATGAAATTTATTTATAAAATTTAAACATATAACATATAAACATATAAAATTAATTTATTATAAAAAAATATTAAATATAAAAGACATTTGCATGTTAAATAATGACACTCCACAGCTCGTCAGCAGACGTAATGTGTTGAGAAAAGGAAATAAGCACCATAACAATTAAACCGATTCACCCGGATCGCGTTATTTTGGTACTGTTCATCATCAAAATGACACAAATACGAACAAAAGAAAAATACAAATCCAAAGACATAATTGTGTATTATACAGTGTATACGTATTCGATATTTTTTGCTTCACTCATTTTAAATGAGTAACTCACGGGACAAAATCGATATATAGATTTTATTTTGTTTATATTAAAGATCGGGACTTGAATAAGAAAAATTATGGGTTCAATAATTTGTAGAACGAAATTTGGCACTGCACATTATGAGATTTATAATGGAGTTTCATTTTAATAATTGCAAAATGATTTTAGTTAAGATAATTTGCAAACTTAAATTTAAAATTCATCTATGAATGAATTAGATAATTATTGGATAGATTTTCTTAATTTATTCGTATACCGTATGAGATTCACTTAGATAGGATATTTGTTGTTTTGTACTCTTAATCTTATTTAAATAGAAAAGAAAGTAAGAAGATACGATTGCGTATTTTGGAGCAAATATTAGATAACAACAGGTAGAGGATGTTTATGAAATAGGGTTATTTCCTGTAAAAAAGGCAGAAGAATTTTTAATAATTTGATAAAATTGTAATTAAGTTGATAATTTGTTCTTTTTCCTAATTATAAAATGGTTTATTAGAAATTTTTTAACAGGAATGATTTTCAAAACATTCTACGAATCGAAAAGAAAAATTGGGGATTGAAATTTAAGTGCAAAAAGGTTCAAGAAAAATGTTGGTATTTATGTATGGCTGAAAGTTAAAATGTAGAGGGTAAATGTATTGAACTATTACTAGAATATCATTAGAGCTTTCCGTTAATGATTTAATATTCGACGGCATTGGTACTCTAAAGTCTAAACTATTTTTTTGTAGAAGTTCTTTAATAAGACTGGATTACTTCTTTAATATGAACTGGAGAATAAGTAACCAAATTATATCAGAATGAGATTTTGATTCTAAAACTATTGTGGTGTTTTTCGTTTGATCGTTTAAACCCAAGAGTTTTTAAGTTTGGGACTAACCCTTTATGTAGGTCACGATGTAGAAACACATCTTTCGGGTCCGCATTTTGGTCAAAGATAATCAATGTATCTTTTATTAGTAGCAGGTTTTGCTTTTCCTGCTCCTTTAGAAGTTCTGTATTGTTTTAAAATTGCACCAGAAACAAGAACTTTAATCCTACTATTAGGCTAGAGTGAATGCGCTGTCTCGCTACACCAAGGTAACCTAGAGTCTCGTTGAGCCATTTAAAAATTTAGTCATTTAAAAAGTTTTGTTTCATTTTATTTTCACTGTGGTACTACTACCCAGCACCACCATTGTTTGTGCATTAGCACTTATACAACAACAACCAGATCTTCTGACAAATAAATAGATAATTGCTTATTTTATTTAGATTTCCTATATTGGAAAACGTTTTGGTTAGGTAGGGCAAACAGATTCATCAACATATGCATATGGCATAGTTATCCAAAGTTAATTGTATTGTTAATATATTGATTGCAAACTTAGAATCAAATTTTCGTTTAGGGTTTGATCCTGTTGATCCACCTTATTCAGCTTCAGCAAAAAACCGAGTCACCTCGAGTAGAGTGTGGTGTTAACGGCAGAAGTTAAAGGCATAATCAATATAAGAAAATCTATCCAATAATTATCTAATTCATTCATAGATGAATTTTAAATTTAAGTTTGCAAATTATCTCAACTAAAATCATTTTGCAATTATTAAAATGAAACTCCAATATAAATCTCATAATGTGCAATGCCAAATTTCGTTCTATAATTTATTCAACCCATATTTTTTTTATTCAAGTTAGTTGATGCCGAAAATTATTTCCCAATCTTCAATAAATTTAAATAAATAAAAAAAAATTTGAAATCAATGTCATTGAAGGACATTCATATTTTTTTCAAATAAAACAATGATATCGAATTATCTTTGTTTTGCTTGATCCTTCGTAAAGTAATAGTTCATTCGCTTAATGTTGTGTTGGTAGTGTAACCCAACATTTGCGTGTTTTTTATTTTATTTTATTAAAATAATACAATTATGCAATTGGAAAGCACTAATTGACTTTTATTGTTTATGTATTGAATCTAGAAAAATATAACACATACATAAACGATTTTTTTATGAAATTTTTAATATGAGCCGTGTTTTTTGTTAGCGCCCGATAGCTGTTTCCGGAGCACGCAATTTTCTATGTCAAAACTTATATTTAGCGCGCTATTTTTGCATATAATTAATTAATTTAACTCTAAACTAAGATTTTTCATTCAACGTTTTAGTTAAAAATCGATAAAAAAATATCTTGCTCTATCTACCTAGTATGCAATTTTTCCACAGTGTGGAAAAAACGCTCCAATTCCACACTAAATTCCGTACTACAAAATATCAAAGACACAAAAATATCGATTTTGGAGAAAAATAAATTTCTTTCTCTTTCTGTTTCGCTCTTTCGGTTCGACAAGTCGACGGGTGAAAACACACACGATTGTGCATGCACTTTTTGTTTATTTTATTTTCTCTTGTTGTCTTCTATTTTAATGGGCTTTAATTATCATAGTAACATTAATTTTATTGAGTTTACATAAAAAATAATGATGTTAAATGGTTGTGATCGGGTTGGACTAAAGAGTTAATAAAAACAGTTTTGTAAGATTTTTTTTAAGATTTTGTGTGAAAATCTAACAAGTGGATGGCGCATGAAGATGTTAATGACTTGAAGTTAGTTAAAGTTGTCGATAAATAGGTAGTGCAGGGTATTTTTTTTATCGATTTTTAACTAAAAAGTTGAATGAAAAATCTTACTTTACAGTTAAATTAATTAATTATATGCAAAAATAGCGCGCTAATTACAGGGTTTTCCAATAGGAATGATATGATTTTTAAGTGACGTTTCGGCCATTTGTAATATGTCATGATCTGTCATTTTTTGTTTCATTGTATTCAGTGATGTTTACAATTTCATCATGGTGAGATATACGCAAGAACAACGTTTACAAATTGCAATTACAAACGATTACGATTTTTTTAAAAAAATCATCTTCTCCGATGAGGTTCACATTCATCTGAGTGGTGCGGTAAATAAACAAAATTGTCGATTCTGGTGCGAAGAAAATCCACAAATTATTCATGAAAAACCATTACATTCACCTAAATTGACAGTTTGGTGTGGTTTTTGGTCTGGTGGAATCATCGGTCCGTATTTTTTCGAAATGAAGCTGGTAACACCATTACTGTCAATGGAGATAGGTATAGATCGATGATAAACAACTTTTTATGGCCGAAATTGGAAGAAGTTGATCTTGACAACATTTGGTTCCAACAAGACGAGGCTACGCGCCACACAGCCAGTGCAACAATTAAATTATTGCGAAAAAAATTTGGATCATATCACTCTTATTGGAAAACCCTATATAAGTTTTGACATAGAAAATTGGGTGCTCGAGTTATACCTATCTAGATTTTAATAAATATCTTAAACCTTACGACGAAGAGAGAAACCCGGTCTACACACGTGCATCTACTACCTATACATAATCATAAATGTTTTGTATGCGCGTTACTCGATCGTATTTATTAACAAATTCAAATTTGAATTTATCATTGAATTATTGAATTATATGGTATATACGCAATAAATGATAATTTCTAAATGTCATCGTATCTAAATTATTTAGTGCATACATATTTACATTTTCATTGTAGCTGAATTTTATTTATAATTATTCCAGTTCACTTGGTGGTATTTTCAATATAAACAGTTGATTTCATTAATGCTTTTCATTCCGAAAACAAACCAAATACCAATGCCTGATATATAAATTGTAAATAAACTTTACAGAAAAGCTGCATGTATAAATGAATTGTTTTATTTTGGTTTTTGTGTGTCATGTATGGGTACCTCGGTTGAATTTTTTCATAATATTATATTTCTTAATTTGTGTAGTGACTGAAGAAAAGAGACATTCAATTGATGAGGATTGTTTATAGTATTACATAATATTATTTGGTAGATAATTTTTTGGCATTTAACATTTAAACACAATTTCTGGCATATGGCTACCACGACTATTTTTCACAAATGTCATTCTGGAGGTCCAATTTTCCAGCACTTTTTCAAGCATTTGAGGGCGTATGTCAGCAATGACACGTTGAATATTGGTTTCCAAAGCGTCAATCGATTGAGGTTTATCCACATAAACCAATGACTTCACGTATCCCCACAAAAAGTAATCGAGTGGCGTCAAATCGCACGAACGCGGAGGCCAATTCACCGGACCATTTCTCGAAATAATGTTGTCGTTGAAAGTTTCTTTCAATAAGTCGATTGTTTCACGTGCTGTATGGCAAGTGGCACCATCTTGTTGAAACCACATTTCATTCATATCCATATCTTCAAGATTTGACAACAAAAACTCATTTAACATGGTTCTGTATCGATTTCCATTCACGGTAACGCGTCGTCCTTCCTCATTTTTAAAGAAATATGGACCGATGATCCCACCAGCCCATAGACCGCACCAAACAGTACATTTATCAGGATGCATTGGTAATTCTAGAACGGCGTGTGGATTATCTTTGCTCCAAATGCGACAATTTTGTTTGTTGACGTATCCATTTAACCAAAAATGCGCCTCATCACTGAAGAGAATTTTACGGTAAAAAAATGGATCTTCGTTCAATTGATTTAACGACCAATCACTGAATTCACGGCGCAAACGATGGTCGTGTGGCTTTAATTCTTGCACCAATTGAATTTTGTATGGCACCAAACCCAAATCTTTACGTAAAATTTTCCATAAAGTCGATGGACAAAGTCCAATTTGCTGAGCACGACGACGAATCGATAAATTGTCGTTTTCTTCGACACTGGCCTCAACGACAGCAATATTTTCTTCTGTACGAACTCTTCTCATTCTTGTCGGTGGCTTGGCATCCAAAAGAGTGAATGTAGACCGAAATTTGGTAATTACGTTCTTTATGGTGGTCTCTGACGGATGATTATGTGCACCATAAAATTCACGAAGTGCTCTATAAACATTTTTAATTGAACACTGATTTTGAAAATAAATTTCCACGATTTGAAAACGTTGTTCTGGAGTTAACCTATTCATAATGATTTGCCAAACAATACTGAGTAGAAATGCCACTTTGAGCTGTCAAAACAACTGTCATAAAATAAAACGACATCTATCGGAAAAACAAACCTCCTAAAAAAACACCCGTTATATGTAGTCTTTCGTTTGCGACACTGAGATTTCCCTTTCAAAATTTGTATTTATAATTTTTGTATATGTACATCTTTTCTCAATTCAACATGTTTCACCTGCTTAAATTTTTGTTGTGATCATGGTATATAAATTTGAGAAGAATTTGATTTTGTGTGCATTACGTCATGTGACGACAAAAAACAGAAATTTACATTGAATTTGTTAATTTTTCGATTAATTGTTTAAATAAATTTGCAATAAACGTAATTTTTTTAAACAACTTTTATTAATTTTGATAAATATAGATTAACCAAACACTTTTTTATGGTTTACACTTTATGTTTCATTCTATGGTCGAAATATTTGAGAAAATAATCCATCGAGATATATTTTTCAAGTCCACGGCAAAAATCGGATATAATAATTATGAGTATATAACATAAAACTATAAATATAATGTACCTGTTTGTAGCTATTATGAAATAATTGTTACGTCTAAATATCTGTATATATAAATAAATTCTGCCCACAAATTATTGTTAACGATATTATAGCGTTGTTTCTCGATTTACAATTTTCAAAAATATTCGTGGTCTTAAGAATTCATTTATTTAAATAGATTATGTTCTTTTATATATCTTTCAATCTCGACATTATTTCATTTGTTATATATATATTATGATTTCCGCTAGTTAAAAACAAAGTGTTAAATATTTCTGTTCTTATCAGAAATATGTAGTTGATGGGTTTGGCTATAAATTGAAGAATGTCACAATTTCTTAGTTGATGTGGATTTCGAGGTTGTTATATGATTTATTTAAGTAAAAAAATGTTTGATTTTAACTGAAAATCAGAAAATAATTACAAAATGTCTACAACTGTACTTATCAAACTTAAATAAGTTAAAAAAAAATACCTTTATTATCCATTTATTTAAAAAAATAACTATATAAAAAATCCGAAATCACTTGTTTTTTGTCGTCAAGTGACATCACATAACATGCCCAATATTATACCTTCTCCAATTTATATACCATGGTTCAGCATTACATTTGCTTGCGCAATGATGTGTGATGCGTGTATGCTTCTATATTTGGGATAACATTTAAATTCGTTACGGGGTGTTGATGTAATGTAATATTCTTGAGAATATGTTAAGACAAACTGATACTTGGTGATCTTTAGATCGAGGTCAATCTTTATATACCATATTTTTTTTTAGAGCACCAGTGTGCTGGAGTAGCTACAAAGGAATACCTAAAATATTGGTTCAGCTATTTAATAAGGCAGTGAGCCAGTCACCTGAATATGTCAAATTTTCGTAATTATTCTAGTTATTTAAGAAATTCACGTTAAACTACAATTTCATGATTTAATTTGTTTAAACTTGCTGATCGAATATAGTAATATATTCAAAAACTTAATCTCATACTTACTTTTAAATTAGGACTTCATAAGACTCTTCTAAACCCCATTTTCAATATATTGTGTTTATTTATTTCTAAAGAAATCTATTCTGTGAGTACAAGCAAGATTTCAGATTAAAACCGAACATTTAGTTTAAAATAAAATTAAAAAATGTTCAAATTTAAAAAAAAAAGTTTAAACCAAAACAAACTAAACAAAAATTAGAAATCAAATTAAAATTCAACAATAAAAATTTTAAAAAAAATTCTCCAGTATTTGTTTGAAGTTACCCTTTGATAAACTACAATCAAATAGGTCATCGATGATGTTGAATGATTTAGCCAACCTATTAATGGGGTTGTTTTCTCCATAGTTTGAAGAATGGGGTTCAAGTGCTAAAAATTCATGATTTCGAAATGTTCTGCATGGTACATGAATTGATATGTTTTCCAAGATGTAAGCTCATTCAACGTGACCAAGCAAAACGTTACCAATAAAAGCTGCGCCCAAGAGAAGTCGTTTATTTTCAAGCGATCGGCTTGTTGAGTACGGAGGTAACCGGGCTACATTTTCATTTAATTGTAAATTTTGGTCATAATCCCAGTCCCAATTATTTAACAAAAAAATCAGAAACTTCTTTTGAATGCTTTTGAGATCGAACATAAGCGAAATAGAGTGAACATAGTGTTTGAATATTTTTAAAT
This sequence comes from Nephrotoma guestfalica, assembly GCA_963691935.1. Taxonomy (NCBI): domain Eukaryota; kingdom Metazoa; phylum Arthropoda; class Insecta; order Diptera; family Tipulidae; genus Nephrotoma; species Nephrotoma guestfalica. Next base: position 117,270 of record CAVNVL010000041.1, on the reverse strand, counting down.
CCACCTGCCCATCGTATAACAAATCTAATCATAGCAACATCGCCTTCGCAATACAATTTTAAATATGCCTATTGGAACTGGCCATTTTGACAAATCATACACCTAAATCCATAATCATGAGATTATTTGCAATACTTCGCTGTTGATTTTGTATTAAGTAATTAACGGATTCCTTTTACGATGACATGATTTTGCATTTGTTAATATTTAAGTATACTGAGTTTCGATCATATCACTCACTTTATCTGAGTCTACTTGAAGTTTCTCCGTTTCTAGAATTTCATTAATAGTACAAAAAATTTCATATCATCGGCAAATATGAGCACGTCTGAGTTTTTTTACTATCTCGGTTATTTGCGATTTTCGGTTATGAAAACAATAAAAATCTAGGGCCCGATGTGTGATCTTTAGGGAACACCAGACGCAAATTTAATAACGTTTGATATCTCAAATCCCATTATTATAAATTGTCAATTATTAAATATTTGATAGTTATGACTTAAACCAATTTATGTAATCGAGTGAAAGCCCACAAGCGAATAAACTCTGGAGAACTTTATGATGACAGATAGAATCAAATGCTTTACTGAAATCCGTGTACGCTACATCAACTTGATGATGTTTTTCTATCTCGTTAATTATTTTACTGGTGAGTTCAACCAGATTAGTCGGTTTGGATCGGACAGGCCAGTAAATCCATACTGGCTTATTGATATATGACATGCAATTGTGTATTTAAATTTATTGCATATAACTAATTCAAACAAATTAGGAATTGATGACGTGGTTGATAGTCCTCTGTAGCATGTGATCTTATCTCGTTTACCAAATTTATAAATTGGTGTAATTTTTGAAATTTTTCATTTTTCGGGAACACGACGGTGCTTAAGGATTAATTGCGTACTAGTTCAGAATAGTAGAAGGTATATATTGTATATTATTTGCACTGCATGCAGTTTATACGTTCAATTTAAAATTTTAGGAAAAATAAAACATAAACAGAAAATTGAAAAGAACTGGACAAGATATTTTATTGAATTAGTTACAATTGGGTTAAAGAATTGTTGTGTTAATACTATTCGTTCGTGGCCCTTTTCCACGAGAAAAATCCTGTTAGAATCATGAATTCTTTGTCTAAATCCAAAAATTGGGTCACAAGTTAACATTAAGGCCATAAAATGGGACAGATCATCACTTACAATAAATTTACCATCGTGTTACCATCATAAGGCTTTTTATATGACATTACAGACAGCAAGAAAGGTTTGATTTTTGATTTTGATTTTTTCAGTGCAACAATATAAAATCACATAGTTATTAAAAATGAATTAAACATTTTTGTATAAAGCTTATGTTGTTTTGTTACATTCTTAAACTGAAGTATTTACAAATTTTTAATTAATTTACAACATTGCCAATATTTGTAAGTTTTAAAATTATTTTTGTACAAATACATATTTAAAAAAAACATGAAAATCAAATTAGTATTAGAAATAAAAATATTACAATATTTTAAAAAACATAACGACATCTCAACTTAATTTTAATTAAAACCGCTCAATAACTATATTCTATAATACTCGTATCTACAACAATTCTGATAATGTACCGTATTCATGGTACAAGAATAGTTTTTTGTTTTAGGTACGGAAAATGTTTACGTTCATTCTTTTTTATAGAATTCCTAAATCACAAAAACGAAAAGGCTGAAAACAGGACAGGGATTTTGTACGAAATTCTCATGAGAATTTGTATACGTATACGGTGTATAATATTCACTTTTAATATGTGTACTGTCATTTTTTATCTTTGTGTGTGCATAGTATACAAAATCTTATCTAGTAATACAATGTAGTTTTCTACATGAAATTTAGGATGTCACCATGAGTACTGATTTGAAATTATATCATCTTTCTATAATTGCCCAAAAGTTCATTACTATTATTAGGTAATCTAGGCGATCATAAATATATCACACACATAGGTTTGAATGAGCTAACTATACAAAGACTTTCACTGTCTCTCTTTTCGTGTTATTTTGTATCGTATAAAATAATATTGATTTTTTTCTCATGAATGAAAAAACAAAAAACTAAAATGTATGTTCTTTGATACAGCGTTCAAATTTAGTTGTTGTTGTATGTCATTTAATTTTAAGCAAAATAATAAACCACACGTTTTTGTTAAGAAAAATGATCTGCACGTGATCGTAAAATATGTGATCCTATAAATATACAGTGCTGGGGGAAAAAAATGGGCAAACATATTTTATTGCAAATTAGCAATAAAAGTAAATGGCGGTCCAACAAAATATTAATATTAAAGATAGAACTTCTATAAATCAATAAAAAACAAAAAAAAATAAAAAATAGGTGTTTAATTTATTCCATTACTTTAAAGGCGCCTTCACGGAGCGGGATTATTTTTAATCCAACTCTATATCCAATCAAATCTTTATATTCAACTAAGCCCCGCCCAATTTAATCCAGCTTTAGTTGAAAAATTTCCATCTTTTGAGCAAATAAACTTGGTCGTACCAACATAGTAACAAAAAATAAACTGAAATATGAGCAATAATTATGCTCATATATTTGTTATTGTTGTTGTTTATTTATGACAAATCTATTTCCGTTAAACAATTGGGCGATAATCCGATTATAGGAACGCCCAATGTTCGATACATTTTCGCACCTCGATTTGTAATCTGTAACGCTGCTGTTTGTGGCGTGCTGACTAGCACAACGCCGGTTACCGGAACATTTTGGGCTAAAGAAAGGTGTATATCACCAGTTCCAGGTGGTGTATCCACGAATAATATATCAAGTTCATCCCAAAATGTTCTCTTTAATAGCCACTCTAGTGCAGACATAGTTAATGGCCCTCGCCAAACAACCGGTTTTTCAGAAATTAATAATTCCATTGACATACATTTAACCCCATAATTTATTATCGGTATAATATTGTTAATATTGTTCACTTAAGGTTCTTCATGGATATTCATCATTAACGGCACGGAGTGGCCAAATATGTTACCATCCAGGAAACCGACCTTTTTACCTAAACCACCTAGTGTTACTGCCAAAAAAAACGGCCGTTGTTGATTTACTACACCGCCTTTGTCAGAGGCACCAACTACAATACTCGTATTATAAACACCGTCAAATGGTTTTCGTTTTGGTAATCCACGGGCTATAAGTTTGATCTGCCGCGTATCCACTTCCCGTGCATAATTTGTCTTAAATAAATTAAATTAAAAGAACATTTTATTTATTATATAGAATATTAAAATTTTCGCTATTATACCACAGAATTTTTGAAGTTTCTAGGTGGTGAGAACCAAAAATTTTATTTTGCCACAATTGTTGGGCTAAAAATTCTTATAGATTAATTAATATATAAAATCGAATATTGTATATGTAATCCAGGGACATACGTTTATTCGATTAAATTAAAATAAAGCTCCAACTAATCGCAAACCACGCAGAAATTGAAAGTAAACAACAATAACTACAAATCAACAGAAAACATTTGACTCGCATGACAGTCGTAGACGAATTTTTTGAGCAAATCTCATGTGTGACTATGTTCAAGTCGGTAAAAAAATGATCCAACTTTATAATCTCGTTCCGTGAAGACTGCATAACTCCAATCAACGTATTTTGAATATTTTGGCATTTTTCGGGGTTTTTCCCCTAAATTGCAGGTAAATTTTTTTTTTCAAAAAATTACGTTATACATGTATTTAATATAAAACAATAAGCCAATTGCTTTCAAAAGTTTTGTAATTTTAGCAAAAAAAGACTCCAATTTGCAATAAAATATGTTTGCCCAATTTTTTCCCCCAGCACTGTATATGTATGAAAATGAACTTTTTTTGGAAATCTCAAAAGTTCAAAGCTATATTGCAATTTTTTGAGAATAGGATTTAAAATAATTTAACCATAGGGATATTTTAAATGTTTGAAAAAATAAAAATATGTAGTTGAGACAGTTCTATTAACGAATTATGTTATTCTATCGTAAATTGTGAAAAACTGAAACTTTAATGTAACTATTGGAAATAAAATTTTAAACAGGGATTTGAATAACGATTCAGTTATTTAGTCTTTACTTCTCGGGGTATGTGCGACTCTCTAACTACGAGTATACCCTAAGTTCAACTGTTATTCTATTCTATAAAAGCTTACATTATTTGGAAGAACGAGTATATTATCTTTACAGAAACACTTATATTCGAATTTTAGAAACATAAGTACGGCTTTGGTTCTCCACGATTGGATTGCATTAGTATGAAAAATACAAAATACAAATATAGTATGAAAAGCAGCCCACGTAAACAATGGAAAGCGTGACTGATTAACATAATATAGATGGTGTCTTTTTAAGTTATTTTGTGATCTGGTTAAAATCAAGTCAATTTAGAAAATAATTTTTTTTTAGCTTGGGAGCTTAAATTATAAGTGGTTTGCGTCTATTGTTGAATTAGTGTGGGTTATTTAAACCATATTTGCTGTTAACAAATGTTTATTGTTAAGCGATTTCTATTTCTTGGCAGACACTCGCAAACTTATAAAGCAAGCGAGGGTTCTCAACTCCAACGATGAGCCCACACGACCGCGACCTCTACGAGTATTGCTAAGTTAAAAAGACTCAGGAGCGTGTAAATCCTAATTTAACTCGAGTTTCAATGTGTTTTACAAAGCTATGTTATATATATATATATATATATATATATATATATATATATATATATATATATATATATATATATATATATATATATATATATATATATATATATATAATCATATTTTTTTTTTAAAATGCAATAAAACAAAATGTTCTCAATATTTTTTCAAATTTATTTTTTTACATTTTCGATGGTATGCGGCATTATGTTTTCAATGGCAATGCGAATATTGTTCTTGTCGGCGTCAATCGTTGCTGGTTTATCGGCGTAACACTTTTCTTTGACGGCACCCCAAAGATAATAGTCCAAAAGCGTCAAACCAGAGCTCCGAGGCGGCCAAATCTCATCAGAATTTTGGCTGATAATTTGATCTTCGAATACAGTGCGCAAAAGATCAATTGAAACGTATGCTGTGTGGCACGGAGCGCCGTCTTGTTGAAACCAAATGTTGCCTATGTCCTCCTCTTCAAGTGCCGGGAACCAAAAATTTATCATGGTGCGGTAGTCACTCACTGAGGATGCATCGGCTTCTCTACGATCACGTGCGGGTTCTCCGTGCCCAAATGCGACAATTCTGCTTGTTTACATAGCCGCCAAGATGGAATGCGCCTCATCCGAAAAGATAATTTTTTGCCAAAATCGGCATCTTCTTCAAGTCGATTGCAAACCCACTCAGCGAACCGAAAACGCAATGGGTGGTCTCTTTGCTTCAATTCCTATACCAATTGAACTTTTTACGGTGTCATACCAAGGTCTTTATGCAGAATTCGTGGCAATGTTGTGCGTGAAATGTTCAATTCTTTAGCACGATGACGAGTTGACGTTCCCGGCGACTCACTCACTTTCTCGGCTAGAGCATCAACATTTTCGGGTGTACGCTTGGTTGGCTGCTTGGTTCGTGTTGGTTTAATAATTAGTAAGCCTGTTTCTTTAACTTTATTCACAAAATCACTCATTTTTCGCACACATTCTTCAAAATTACCATGATTTTCCAACTAATGTTTCAATATTTCCCAGCGTTGTTCAAGCGAATACACAACCATTTTCGTTCAGCGGAAGGGCTCTGTTTCTCTACTTGGATGTAGTTGAGATCTTCTTCCGTCACAGAGGTTTTAATAAGAAATAAGATGTTTAGATGTTTTGGACCCCAACAAAACATATTAAATCGCACTACTTATAGGAATTTAGATTTATTAGGATTTAGGTTCGAAAAGATGATTTGTTCTTGAGGTGCACGCCGTTCGAGAACGATAAAGTCGAGAAGGTCCTTGAACATATACCTACAGATTTAATAATATTACACAATTTAATTACTGTTTTTATGGTTTCGAATTGGGTAAGTGGTCGGACAACGGGTAGATTTGTCGACTACCATTAAAATATAATGACAACCAATTCCATTGAGACAGTGAATCCACAGGTCTAAGCGAGTTTGTACAAACCTCACAATTCGTCCGTCCGAGCGCTTTACTTTTGCTGTCTTAAGTTCAGTCAAGCGTAGGTATAGATAATATATCGCACTTGAACTATACAGTTTAAGTGGGCAGTTCAATCAAGTACAATTTTCAAAGTATTTGTGCGGTTATATTAAACCCTTTATTCATTCAGCTATCTTATTTTACACCATACAATTATAAAAACTGAATAAAATTCTTCAAAATATAGCCCAATTTGCAATATTCAACTTATAATTCTTATCCATTTCCGTTCATTATAGTATCTCTATTCAGTTTTATACACTCCCATTTGTTCAGGGCTGGTAAAAGTAATGTCTTATCATCATATTATCTACTAAAGTAGAAGTTTTTCTAAAAATCCTTTCTATAATATAAAAAAATAAATATTTCAAAATAAATTTACTAAACTCATTGATCTAATGATGTATTTTTACACATATAATGGGCGCTATAATTAACGATAAGTGATAGTCGGTAAGCGAGTGTTTAAATCACCCGAATGTAATTCAACCATTAAGTGCGAATCAAATACTATTCAATACTTTATCTACACCTTATTGGGAGTACAAATAAGTTTTAAGGGATTTACAAAAGAAGGCGTAAATAGTATTAAATCGCATTGGGCCATTTTGTAACTATTTTCATGTTAAAGCGTCATCATTTCGCTCTTAAAATCAGTATGTTGCATTTCGCTGAAGTGTAAACAACTTATTTGTTTTGTGTTCTAACCATGTCAGCCTTTGTGCCAACAAAACAAAATTTGCGGGAAGTGCTGATTTTTTGTTACAACATGAAGACAATTGCAGCTGATGGACATCGATTGCTGCCTGAATCATATGGGGAACATGCTCCATTAATAAAAAGATGTGAGTAGTGGTTCGGCCGTTTTAAGAGTGGCGATTTTGACACCAGTGGAAAAAACGCGAAAGAAGACCAGTAAAGTTTGAAGACTCTGTGTTAAAGGTGTTATTGGACAAAGACTCGTACCGAACTCAAGAGGAGCTCGCTGAAACTTTGGGCGTGACTTAACAAGCGATTCAAACTCGTCTCAAGATCATGGGTATGGTGCAAAAACAAGGAAATTGGGTACCATGTGAACTCAAGCCAAGAGACGTCGAATGCCGTGTTTTCACGTGCGAACAACTGCTCCAAATACTGAAGGTTTTTTTGCATCGATTTTTTGTGATCGATGACTCATAGCTTGGCCGAGCAGCACGTCACTGTTTAAGAAGAGGCCATAAATTGCGTCGATTCTTGATTCGCCTCAAAACACGCGGAATTTTTTCGACGCGGAATCTGTATGCTGCCTGAAAGATGGGAAAAAGTCGTAGCTAATGATGGACAATACTTTGAATAAAATCAATTTTATCAATTTCTCTGAATAATACCCCATTTACATACGACCAACATTTCTCTTCTGCAAAATGAAAGAGATATAATATGGACTTTTTGCACATGAGATATAGGAAAGAAATATATCCCAATAAAATTTTGCAGAAGAATTTTTGAGCCACTATACCGCCAAAACGGCTATAAAAATGAAAACGTTGCCATAAAATATATTCGATCCTAAAGGGTGATTTTTTTGTGGTTAGGATTTTCATGCATTAGTATTTGACAGATCACGCGGGATTTCAGACAAGGTGTCAAAGAGAAAGATGCTCAGTATGCTTTGACATTTCATAATGAATAGACTTACTAACGAGCAACGCTTGCAAATAATTGAATTATATTACAAAAATCAGTGTTCGGTTCGAAAAGTGTTTCGCGATTTACGTCCGATTTATGGTCTACATAATCGACCAAGTGAGCAAACAATTAATGCGATTGTGACCAAGTTTCGCACTCAGTTTACTTTATTGGACATTAAACCAACCACACGAATGCGTACAGTGCGTACAGAAGAGAATATTGCGTCTGTTTCTGAGAGTGTTGCTGAAGACCGTGAAATGTCGATTCGTCGCCGTTCGCAGCAATTGGGTTTGTGTTATTCGACGACATGGAAGATTTTACGCAAAGATCTTGGTGTAAAACCGTATAAAATACAGCTCCTGCAAGAACTGAAGCCGAACGATCTGCCACAACGTCGAATTTTCAGTGAATGGGCCCTAGAAAAGTTGGCAGAAAATCCGCTTTTTTATCGACAAATTTTGTTCAGCGATGAGGCTCATTTCTGGTTGAATGGCTACGTAAATAAGCAAAATTGCCGCATTTGGAGTGAAGAGCAACCAGAAGCCGTTCAAGAACTGCCCATGCATCCCGAAAAATGCACTGTTTGGTGTGGTTTGTACGCTGGTGGAATCATTGGACCGTATTTTTTCAAAGATGCTGTTGGACGCAACGTTACGGTGAATGGCGATCGCTATCGTTCGATGCTAACAAACTTTTTGTTGCCAAAAATGGAAGAACTGAACTTAGTTGACATGTGGTTTCAACAAGATGGCGCTACATGCCACACAGCTCGCGATTCTATGGCCATTTTGAGGGAAAACTTCGGAGAACAATTCATCTCAAGAAATGGCCCGGTAAGTTGGGCACCAAGATCATGCGATTTGACGCCTTTAGACTATTTTTTGTGGGGCTACGTCAAGTTTAAAGTCTACAGAAATAAGCCAGCAACTATTCCAGTTTTGGAAGACAACATTTCCGAAGAAATTCGGGCTATTCCGGCCGAAATGCTCGAAAAAGTTGCCCAAAATTGGACTTTCCGAATGGACCACCTAAGACGCAGCCGCGGTCAACATTTAAATGAAATTATCTTCAAAAAGTAAATGTCATGGACCAATCTAACGTTTCAAATAAAGAACCGATGAGATTTTGCAAATTTTATGCGTTTTTTTTAAAAAAAAAGTTCTCAAGCTCTTAAAAAATCACCCGTTAGTATTTTTATAGCAATACTTTTAAAATTAATAAAAAAATTAGTTTATATTTATAACTGTTATGGATTCATAATAAAAACAGACGCCATAGACAAAAACGTAAATTCCGCGTTTGAATTAATTCAAAATAAATTAATAATTTTCCTATAAAAATTATGGCATTACTATATATACGAGTATGTTTATTTCTTTCTCGCATATTGAATATTTTTATATAGCAGATGCTTCTTAGCTATCTGCAAAAATTTGCAGATGAAAACAATTTTCTACAATGGGGCATAAAGTTTCGAAGTTATAAAAGAAACCTCAAACTTATTTGTACCCCCAATATAATTTAAATTCGATGTTATAAATAATTAAAAATTACTCTGTACCTGCAACACAAAGCACATCACAACTCAAACATTTAGGCTGTCTACAATTATAACAAGTTTTGCTGGAGCCTCTAACTTGAGTCCTTTAATTTAACCTAATATTTTTATATTGTATATACAAGGTGGCTGAGACCAAGTGTTACCAAATGAAAACGCTGTAATTTTTTTTAATTTTGATTATGTTTTATTGAAATTTCGTGGAATATGTTGAAAACATATTGCATTTTATGAAAAACATGCTACTGCTCGATATGGCCTCCTTTGGCTCTGATTATTTCATTCAGTCTTCCATAGAAAGAATTGCATGCTGACCGAACGTGAGCTTGTGGAATTATATTCCATTCTCTTCCATTTTCGTATTTTTTAGTGGACACCTTACTCTCCAAAATGGACCATATGGAGAAATCCATGGGATTCAAGTCTGGTGAATATGGTGGCCATTCTTTCGACGAAATCAGCCGCGGAACGCAATTTTGTAAAAATTGCTGTGTCGCTCGAGCTTTGTGTGACGGTGCCGAGTCCTGTTGGAATGTCCAACGGTTCGTACCAAAGTGTTTACGTGCCAAAGGTAGCAAAGCATCGTTTAGGATCTTTTGGCGGTACAACTCTTGGTTTACCTTGACTCCATGTTCGATGAAAACCAGAGGAGTGCGTCCATCTGCAGTCACTGCAGCCCAAACCATAACATAAGCTGGTGATTGCTTGCGCATGGCAACTCTTGTGTCCAAATTATCGTTGGACTTGTGCTCTAACCAAACACGATCATTTTGTTTATTCACATACTGTTGAATGGTGAAAATTTTCTCATCAGAAAATACAATTTTTGGAATCTCATCACGTTCGGCCAAGGCCTTCAATGCTCGTGTTCTTTCAAGCCTAACTTTTTTTGTGCCTCCGTAAGATCTTGAACTTTTTGTATCTTGTAGGGCTTCAAGTGTAGTTCATTTTTCAATATGGTTTGAATGCTGTATCGTGAAACATGTAGACGTGCGGCTAATTGATTGGCACTTTGACGAGGATTTCTTTGGATTCGTTTCTTCACATTTCGTATCATTTCTTTTGATCTTGCTGTCTTTTTAGGACCGCCTCTTTACACTATTACGTTTGAATTCCATTACGATTTTTTTATGAAGATATTAATTTAGAACAATTATTTGTTGACCACATGTAAACAACTAACCAAACTTCAATCTGTCAAAAAATTGACGCGCGAAAATGACAACTACACAAATGACAGCAGAGTGAAGTCAGTAACATTTGGTCTCAGCCACCCTGTAGATATCGTCTTCATTAAACAGCAGTTACTAAATATTATTTGTAAATTCTTCAGTAATTCAGTAATAAATTTACTTGCTTTTGCTTTACATTTAAATGTATACTACATAATATGATTAGTTACATATATCATAGGATATCATTACACTCACAAAATAAAATTAGTATTTATTTCTATATAGTGTGCTGTTATGGGTTGCATCTTAAACTTAGAGACCAATGTTTGTTCTGTTGTGGCCTTGAAGTGGCGAATGAACCAAATCGCAATCAGAACTTCTATTTCGATTGATTTGAATAACTAATTACTAACGAGCAATCGAGTCGATTCAGTAAAAATCACTTTAAAACATATAAACACAATCGGGAATGTTTATTGACCATGAATATGTCGTATTTTATTTTAATTTAATATTTTTCATGACCAATCATTTGCATGTATTTAGTTCAAACTTTTAAATGGCAAATTGTGATCGTTTTGAAAAATTATTAATTTTTAAATTAACAAATTTAAACAAATTCAAACCGTCATCTTTTCCCAATCCATAGAAACTTTGAATCATAAAAATATTTTATTTGTATTTTTCATATTTTTCTAAATTGTTTTCTGTTTATTTAGCATTTTCTGTGTGTGTAATATAATACACATTCACACATTTGTTATTTACACATAGCCATATAGTATATCGTATTTACCAAAAGATAGTAAAAAATTCATTCAATAAAATATTTTGAATAACATACAACATACATACACACAAAACACGAGAAACTACAATATATTTTACTTTTCTAGCATAATGCGAAAAAAGGAATCCTTCTCTTTTTACTAATTTTTATTTTATTTTTTCGGCCATTTTGAAAATATTAAAATGATCCAACATATATTAAGGCGAATTATTTTGATTGTTTTGTTACGATCGAAGAGCCGATTAAACTTCGCATAACACACATTTTGTGCAATATTGATAAAAGTAATAAGTACTATAAACTATAACTAGTGTGTTGCTATTGTAGTCAAGTCAAAATTATACTGTTTAATATGCACCAAAAGTCGGTGTTTTATGTTAGGTATAAGTTAAGCTAGGGCGCATCTAGGCGAATAAGTAAAATTATTAACTTAGTTCCGATTAAAGCGCTACCTGGAACTTCCTCGTCTAAAGATTTTATTCGTTTGATTCCATTATGGTGTGTGTCATTCCCATGAAGTTTCCCCAAAATGTTGACTCGATTTTAGAAATTTGCATTATCGGTAGAAAAATACATGTGACTTCGACAAAATGTTGACTCGATTTTATAAATGTACATTATCGGTTAAAAAAATACATGTGAATGCGCTAAAATGTTGACGCATCATATCTGTTTCTACCGCTCGCGAGCTGTGGAATAAATGAAAGATGATAAGAAAATAGTTGCGATTGAAATTTGTTTTATGAATTTTTGTTTTATATTTGGATAAATTTTAAAAAAATAAATTGTATAAATGTTTTTTAATAAATATTGATATTCCCATGGAGTGGATTAACTGAGGAAATATAAATGATAATGAAATTACTCTTAGATTTATTTGCTAGGAATTAGACTAAACTATTTAGGAAATTAATACAACACTTTATTAATTTAAATGGTATGGTAAAATTTAATAAATTCATAAATTATTACCTAACATATTATTTGGTGTTCTTAAATGAAGTCAATGACACAAAACAAAACACGTACACCAATACGTACACCACTACTATTACGTTCCAGTAAATTCCCAGTGGAATGGAGAAAAGCATACAAAATCGATGTCCAGGATATGTATGGAAAATTGGAAACGAATGATCAAACAAAATGCGGTGGAGGCAGTTTTTTTATCATCTTGAGTTTAGTTAAAATCGTGGTATTATTAACAAAATGGAAGTAATTAAATCACATGACCCGTTAGAATTCTAATTATAATTATTGTGTAAAATATTAGATTTGGACGAAATAAATTGTTTTTAAATTTTAAATGTAAAACTAGACAAAATAAAACTTTGTTGTTAATTTTATTGTAAATATAGGGTTGTCCCATTGAGACGCAGGAACATAAACGCAAACTAAAACTACAAATATTTATTTATGAATCAAGTTGGGTTCTTTATTTTGAAGGTTTATCAATGCCATCTATGTATGAACAATGATATCACTCAAATGTTGATCATGGCTGGATTTACAGACGTCGATCTGATGGTTAAAATTTTTGATGGCATTTTTCAATAGGTACGTTTCTATGGCATTTATCTCGGCAATGATGTTATTTTTTAGGTCTTGGATGGTTGCTGGACTATCAACGTACACTTTACTTTCCAAAAATCCCTAATTAAAAGACTTTCGAAGAACCTTTGCAATTCGTCGATGTTATGGCAAGTTCCTTGTAAATTCAAGTCCTTGTGCATAATTCGCAACAAACTGGTTTTTGAAATGGAGAAATTTAAGTGATCGACGAGTTGTTGATTGTTTCGGATTATCTCTCACACTTTGCCTCACAACAGCGATATTATCTGGTGTACGAACAGTTTTTGACCTGCCAGGATTTGGTGCATCCACCACAGAACTCGTAGTCCCGAATTTACTCACCAAACGACCGATGATTGTTTCATTTGGGCGGTTATTGCGACCAAAATATTCACGAATTGCTCGAAGCTTGTTATTATATGTTCACCTTTTATGTAGTGCTTTTGAATAACTTAAACACGGTCTTTAATCGAATACGACTCCATAGCGATAAATGGCAAACATTCAACTAACAAAATGAAATGAAATGACTGAAAACAAACATGGCATCTTTGCAAAATTATTTTTTATTTCCCTGCGTCTCATTTGTACAATGCTTTCTAATAGTTTCTTTCTTTTCTATTAGAAGTTAATATTATTGTTTGAGCATTGATTAGCAATTATGAATGGTTACATTGCCAGTGGATCCGTATATGTTGTTTAAAGAACATTTTAAGGGATGATTTGTGTTTGCTTGTATCTAAGCAGGATTGATATTATGTGCAATGTGATATCAATAATTGATTGCTCTCCTTATCTGGCCATTTTTTTCATACCATCTAACATTACTAAATGCATAAAAAAAATTAAATCAACATAAACTCTTTTCGATATTCTTGAAATTACACTCGCTGATGACATTGTAACGCCGGCCGAATTTGCGTACAGCGTTTCTAACCCTGATCCCCAATATGAAAGGTATGTGTTTCCTACACAATCGAAAACACAAAAAGAATAAAAAAAATCAGCTACTCGTACATTCGTGTTTGGATATATGATAAATCCCCTGTAAATAAGTGTTACAAAATATATTGAAAAAAAAACGAAAAAATTTGATTAATACAAATTAAGTGATACCCTGAGAGGTTATTAATGGGACTGCCCATCAATAAAGTTTATTTGACGGTGCTTTAAAAATAGTGTACGTAGTAATTCGTGTGATAAAAATATTACGGGTTTTGAGAACAAACAAATCGTGTTTTCTGAAAGCAAATGTTGCTTTTTACACTTTTAATGTGAGCAAAACGGTCATTATTACGGTCAATTGTTAGTGAAAATACAGTGAAACCAAACAGAATCAATTTTATTTAAATACTCGTAATCTTCGAAGTGGTTGAATACGTCAAATAAATTTTTGTTTTGCGGTTGGCATAAACTATAACTCGAATCAAACTAAATATTGATGGCAAATGTGTTAGTGGCCGTTTAACTTTCCGTTTATCAGACCATTGTGAACTATTTCTAAATTAAGAAGTGCGCATGAGGACAAATCTAACGACAATCTTAAATAAAGAATCGAAGTTTAGTGTAATGAAAGTTTATTAACAATATTAAATCTCAGGGCTAACATGTAAAAATAAACCATAAGACTATACCTAGCTAGTGAATAAACATTTTTTGTCGCTGTTCGAATCATACGATACGAAACAAATATTAATTATATTTATAGACACAAAATCGTCGGTAAAATAGATCTTTGGATTTACCAACATAAGAGTATTGCATATAAAGGGTTATCCAATTCGAGGTTGATAAAGCAGTAATCTGTATACCGACATCTGTCAAAGATAAACGTCAAGTACGCTGTCATTTATTTAGTTGACATTCTGCCATTTAAGAATATGGAGCATTTAACATACGCAAATTGGGTGTTGGAAAAACAGGCCGTCGATGCTGATTTTTCGAACAAAATTTTCTTCAGTGATGAAGCTCATTTTTCGCTTGGTGGATACGTTAATAAGCAAAACTGTAGAATTTGGGGCTCAGAAAATCCACAATTGATTGTAGAGAAGCCATTACACCCGGAAAAAGTCACTGTTTGGTGCGCATTGTGGTCTGGTTGTGTGATTGGGCCGTATTTTTTTGAGAACAACCATGGACGAACCGTTACCGTCAATTCTGAGCGCTATAGCCGCATGTTAACCGATTATTTTTTTACGAAAATCGAAGATTATGATCTTGACGATATGTGGTTCCAGCAGGATGGAGCAACCAGTCACGTAACACGAGCAAATCGAGATCTTTTGCAAGAGAAATTTCCTGGACGTTTGATTTCGCGATTGGCTGATGTCAATTGGCCTCCAAGATCCTGTGATTTAACGCCTTTGGATTTCTTTTTGTGGGGCTACGCGAAAGATCGTGTTTACGCAAACAATCCTCACACTCTTGACGAATTGAAAACTAATATTCGTAAGGTAATGGCCGAGATGCCGAAAAGTCATTGAAAATTACCGCAAAAGAATCAAGGCCTGTAAGAAGTCCCGTGGAGGACATTTGAATGATATCTTGTTTAACTAAAAATGGCAAGGATCAATCTGTAAAATGAAATAAAAATTACAATACATTCCGAATATTTTGTGTGTTTTTTTTAAGTTTACTTTATCAAGCTTGAATTGGATAACCCGTGTCCAACATATTTTGTATTTTAATTCACAAAATTTACAATGCGAAGTAGTTAAAGAGCAGCAAATTAGTGACCATTGTGTGTTAAGCGTTAGTCTAAATTGTGGTAAAATAAAATCAACATCACATAGTGACCCGATAGAAATATGTTAGCGGAAAAATTATTCTCATGAATTACTTAATTATGCTTTAAATCGACAATTTCTGGGATGCCAAGATGCTAACTTAAACGAAAGAGACTAAGAATTAAACGAAGAAGCTGAATATTTAGTATTAAAGTTAAAAGCTTGTGTGAATGAGTTGAGTTGAACAAAACTTATTCATAAAACTAGTAAACTACCATGGTTCTCAGAAAATTTTAAATTACTGAAGCAAAATAAACTACGATCTTTACGGAAGGAGTATCCACTTATTTCAAAAACAAATTCATAGAAAACCAAAATAATCCAAAAGAAGTATGGTGAACGTTAAAATCGATGTATACAACTAAAACCACAACACATTGGAACATTCAATTTAACAATAAAGTGGTAACCGATAAACTAGAATTGGCCAAATCACTTAATAATACAGTTGTATCCATTGTGATTGACATCCATAACAATATTCCAGATGTAAACAGTTTTAATTAATCGAATGCGTATCTTTACCCAGTACCATTCTGTTTCCCAAATATTACAGTCAAGGGATAACTAAAACTAATAGTAGTCTGAAGTCGAACGTTGGAATTGATGGTATAAACCGTACTATCATGTTAGACGCTATGAAGAATGAAATATTCTTATCAAAATTTACGATTTTAATCAATAAAAGTTTATATGAAGCTAAAGTCCCGAGATTATTGAAAATATCAACGGTTATTCCAATTTCGAAAACTTCTAAGTCAACAAACAACACCAGAAGAACTACGCCCAATAAATATGCTACCAACCTACGAAGCTGTGTTAGAACGAGTAGTTAAAAACCACATTAACAACAATAGTATACTAGTCGACCAACAATTTGGATTTCGAGAACACCATTCATGTGAAACTGCATTAAACTTAATGTTGGGTAATTGAAAATCTGACAATAAATGTGGCAATAAATTAGTAGTAGCAGTTTTTCTGGATTTTAAATGAGCTTTTGAAACAATCGATAGACAATTTTTACTAAAAAATTAAGCAAATATAGAATACAAGGCGCGGTGTTTGAATGGTTCAAAAATTATCTTCAAGAAAGGCAACAATACACAAAAGTCGATAACTGTATCTCTAAACCAATACCAAATAATCTCGGAGTACCGTAAAGATCTACTTTAGAACCATTGCTTTTCATCCTGTACATCAATGATATAGTGGAAGTTATGATTTTTTTTAAAGTGAATATGATTGCTGATGACACCTTGGTTACGATAGCAATACCAACCCTTAGTGAAGCTGTTCAGAAAATAAACGAAGATTTGGAGAATCTGAGAAAATGGCTGATGTTCCATAAGTTGGCACTTAACATTTCTAAAACAAAGTACATAGTGATGCCAATAAAACAATTAGAATGTAATCAAAATATATCATTAGATACTGAAGACATTGAAGTTAAATTTTAATGACCATGCTAACAAAATGAATGACAATTAAGCTTATTTTATAGAATTAAGGATAAAATGTCACGTGAGAAAAATCAATTGTTGCACGAGGTATTTTAAGAGCAGAAATATGAAAACGCCTTGAAAACGCCTTGAAAACGGGGATCTACCAAACTACTTAGACTTACTGTTATACTCTAAAAGAAAAGTTCATAACTATAATACCAGAAATAATCATTATCGATTCACCACTTACATCGATCATAAGGGTAAAATGGAGTCAAATTGTATAATTCACTGAGCAATTTCTACGCGTTGGGAGAATTATGAGAGTTACAATATAATCAGTTTATGGAACTATTGAGTGTATTAATGAAGAGAGCACTAGTATTTACCTAGTATTAAGTATAATAATTATGTTTTATTTAATTAACTCAAGATAATAGTAAAATTAAAAAATGTCATTATTATTGATAAATAAATAAATGAAACAAAATAAAATAAAATAAAATAAAATGAAATGAAATGAAATGAAATGAAATGAAATGAAATGAAATGAAATGAAATGAAATGAAATGAAATGAAATTAAATTAAATTAAATTAAATTAAATTAAATGAAATGAAATGAAATGAAATGAAATGAAATGAAATGAAATGAAATGAAATGAAATGAAATGAAATGAAATGAAATGAAATGAAATGAAATGAAATGAAATGAAATGAAATGAAATGAAATGAAATGAAATGAAATGAAATGAAATGAAATGAAATGAAATGAAATGAAATGAAATGAAATGAAATGAAATGAAATGAAATGAAATGAAATGAAATGAAATGAAATGAAATGAAATGAAATGAAATGAAATGAAATGAAATGAAATGAAATGAAATGAAATGAAATGAAATGAAATGAAATGAAATGAAATGAAATGAAATGAAATGAAATGAAATGAAATGAAATGAAATGAAATGAAATGAAATGAAATGAAATGAAATGAAATGAAATGAAATGAAATGAAATGAAATGAAATGAAATGAAATGAAATGAAATGAAATGAAATGAAATGAAATGAAATGAAATGAAATGAAATGAAATGAAATGAAATGAAATGAAATGAAATGAAATGAAATGAAATGAAATGAAATGAAATGAAATGAAATGAAATGAAATGAAATGAAATGAAATGAAATGAAATGAAATGAAATGAAATGAAATGAAATGAAATGAAATGAAATGAAATGAAATGAAATGAAATGAAATGAAATGAAATGAAATGAAATGAAATGAAATGAAATGAAATGAAATGAAATGAAATGAAATGAAATGAAATGAAATGAAATGAAATGAAATGAAATGAAATGAAATGAAATGAAATGAAATGAAATGAAATGAAATGAAATGAAATGAAATGAAATGAAATGAAATGAAATGAAATGAAATGAAATGAAATGAAATGAAATGAAATGAAATGAAATGAAATGAAATGAAATGAAATGAAATGAAATGAAATGAAATGAAATGAAATGAAATGAAATGAAATGAAATGAAATGAAATGAAATGAAATGAAATGAAATGAAATGAAATGAAATGAAATGAAATGAAATGAAATGAAATGAAATGAAATGAAATGAAATGAAATGAAATGAAATGAAATGAAATGAAATGAAATGAAATGAAATGAAATGAAATGAAATGAAATGAAATGAAATGAAATGAAATGAAATGAAATGAAATGAAATGAAATGAAATGAAATGAAATGAAATGAAATGAAATGAAATGAAATGAAATGAAATGAAATGAAATGAAATGAAATGAAATGAAATGAAATGAAATGAAATGAAATGAAATGAAATGAAATGAAATGAAATGAAATGAAATGAAATGAAATGAAATGAAATGAAATGAAATGAAATGAAATGAAATGAAATGAAATGAAATGAAATGAAATGAAATGAAATGAAATGAAATGAAATGAAATGAAATGAAATGAAATGAAATGAAATGAAATGAAATGAAATGAAATGAAATGAAATGAAATGAAATGAAATGAAATGAAATGAAATGAAATGAAATGAAATGAAATGAAATGAAATGAAATGAAATGAAATGAAATGAAATGAAATGAAATGAAATGAAATGAAATGAAATGAAATGAAATGAAATGAAATGAAATGAAATGAAATGAAATGAAATGAAATGAAATGAAATGAAATGAAATGAAATGAAATGAAATGAAATGAAATGAAATGAAATGAAATGAAATGAAATGAAATGAAATGAAATGAAATGAAATGAAATGAAATGAAATGAAATGAAATGAAATGAAATGAAATGAAATGAAATGAAATGAAATGAAATGAAATGAAATGAAATGAAATGAAATGAAATGAAATGAAATGAAATGAAATGAAATGAAATGAAATGAAATGAAATGAAATGAAATGAAATGAAATGAAATGAAATGAAATGAAATGAAATGAAATGAAATGAAATGAAATGAAATGAAATGAAATGAAATGAAATGAAATGAAATGAAATGAAATGAAATGAAATGAAATGAAATGAAATGAAATGAAATGAAATGAAATGAAATGAAATGAAATGAAATGAAATGAAATGAAATGAAATGAAATGAAATGAAATGAAATGAAATGAAATGAAATGAAATGAAATGAAATGAAATGAAATGAAATGAAATGAAATGAAATGAAATGAAATGAAATGAAATGAAATGAAATGAAATGAAATGAAATGAAATGAAATGAAATGAAATGAAATGAAATGAAATGAAATGAAATGAAATGAAATGAAATGAAATGAAATGAAATGAAATGAAATGAAATGAAATGAAATGAAATGAAATGAAATGAAATGAAATGAAATGAAATGAAATGAAATGAAATGAAATGAAATGAAATGAAATGAAATGAAATGAAATGAAATGAAATGAAATGAAATGAAATGAAATGAAATGAAATGAAATGAAATGAAATGAAATGAAATGAAATGAAATGAAATGAAATGAAATGAAATGAAATGAAATGAAATGAAATGAAATGAAATGAAATGAAATGAAATGAAATGAAATGAAATGAAATGAAATGAAATGAAATGAAATGAAATGAAATGAAATGAAATGAAATGAAATTAAATTAAATTAAATTAAATTAAATTAAATTAAATTAAATTAAATTAAATTAAATTAAATTAAATGAAATGAAATGAAATGAAATGAAATGAAATGAAATGAAATGAAATGAAATGAAATGAAATGAAATGAAATGAAATGAAATGAAATGAAATGAAATGAAATGAAATGAAATGAAATGAAATGAAATGAAATGAAATGAAATGAAATGAAATGAAATGAAATGAAATGAAATGAAATGAAATGAAATGAAATGAAATGAAATGAAATGAAATGAAATGAAATGAAATGAAATGAAATGAAATGAAATGAAATGAAATGAAATGAAATGAAATGAAATGAAATGAAATGAAATGAAATGAAATGAAATGAAATGAAATGAAATGAAATGAAATGAAATGAAATGAAATGAAATGAAATGAAATGAAATGAAATGAAATGAAATGAAATGAAATGAAATGAAATGAAATGAAATGAAATGAAATGAAATGAAATGAAATGAAATGAAATGAAATGAAATGAAATGAAATGAAATGAAATGAAATGAAATGAAATGAAATGAAATGAAATGAAATGAAATGAAATGAAATGAAATGAAATGAAATGAAATGAAATGAAATGAAATGAAATGAAATGAAATGAAATGAAATGAAATGAAATGAAATGAAATGAAATGAAATGAAATGAAATGAAATGAAATGAAATGAAATGAAATGAAATGAAATGAAATGAAATGAAATGAAATGAAATGAAATGAAATGAAATGAAATGAAATGAAATGAAATGAAATGAAATGAAATGAAATGAAATGAAATGAAATGAAATGAAATGAAATGAAATGAAATGAAATGAAATGAAATGAAATGAAATGAAATGAAATGAAATGAAATGAAATGAAATGAAATGAAATGAAATGAAATGAAATGAAATGAAATGAAATGAAATGAAATGAAATGAAATGAAATGAAATGAAATGAAATGAAATGAAATGAAATGAAATGAAATGAAATGAAATGAAATGAAATGAAATGAAATGAAATGAAATGAAATGAAATGAAATGAAATGAAATGAAATGAAATGAAATGAAATGAAATGAAATGAAATGAAATGAAATGAAATGAAATGAAATGAAATGAAATGAAATGAAATGAAATGAAATGAAATGAAATGAAATGAAATGAAATGAAATGAAATGAAATGAAATGAAATGAAATGAAATGAAATGAAATGAAATGAAATGAAATGAAATGAAATGAAATGAAATGAAATGAAATGAAATGAAATGAAATGAAATGAAATGAAATGAAATGAAATGAAATGAAATGAAATGAAATGAAATGAAATGAAATGAAATGAAATGAAATGAAATGAAATGAAATGAAATGAAATGAAATGAAATGAAATGAAATGAAATGAAATGAAATGAAATGAAATGAAATGAAATGAAATGAAATGAAATGAAATGAAATGAAATGAAATGAAATGAAATGAAATGAAATGAAATGAAATGAAATGAAATGAAATGAAATGAAATGAAATGAAATGAAATGAAATGAAATGAAATGAAATGAAATGAAATGAAATGAAATGAAATGAAATGAAATGAAATGAAATGAAATGAAATGAAATGAAATGAAATGAAATGAAATGAAATGAAATGAAATGAAATGAAATGAAATGAAATGAAATGAAATGAAATGAAATGAAATGAAATGAAATGAAATGAAATGAAATGAAATGAAATGAAATGAAATGAAATGAAATGAAATGAAATGAAATGAAATGAAATGAAATGAAATGAAATGAAATGAAATGAAATGAAATGAAATGAAATGAAATGAAATGAAATGAAATGAAATGAAATGAAATGAAATGAAATGAAATGAAATGAAATGAAATGAAATGAAATGAAATGAAATGAAATGAAATGAAATGAAATGAAATGAAATGAAATGAAATGAAATGAAATGAAATGAAATGAAATGAAATGAAATGAAATGAAATTTTTTTTTTTTTTATTTTTATTTTTTTACCTAGTTTTTATTTCTATAAAAAATATAAAGCATATAATTACATAAAACGAAAAGAATCAGAAATAAAACTAGTTTAGTAGTCTCCTTATTAAAGATAATGTTTCGGAGCTACGATTCAATTACAAAAAATATTTAAATAATATTTAAATTACACTATTACAAATTTAAAATATTAATTATAAATTATTACTATTTCTATTCGGGTAAAATTATTACTATTACAAATTTTAAATATTAATTATAAATTATTACTATTTCTATTCGGGTACTAAACAATAAAATTCACAAACAAAATGGTAAAATGTTCATTACAGATATACTTCCATGTTACTAATATTAAATAGCCAATCCTTTAATAATTTGCAAAACTCATTAACATTATTTGTTAAAAAAAAGGATGACGGTAATTGACTACATAGTTTAGGAGCGGTATAGTTGAAGAATTTTTTAAAATGTTCCTTATTAGGACGAGGAATATTTATTCTATTGTTGCGCAAATTATATGATACGCTATTCAAATTACTAACTATACGATTACCGCTAATTAAATAGAAAGCTTTTAATACTTTAAATACATATAGGTACCGAAGCGGCAAAATTTTGAATTTCACAAATAACGGGAAAGATGGAGTCGATCTTGGTTTGAATCACAAATAACGGGAAAGATGGAGTCGATCTTGGTTTGAAGTTAATTATTCTCAACACTGCTTTCTGAACGGACATCAACGGTCTAATATTGGATAGGTAAATTCCGCCCCAACAAGTAACTCCATATCTCAAATGCGAGTCAACTAGTGCATAATATATGCATTTTAGGAATTCCGGACTACAAATATTCCGAAGATAGTAAAAAGTTCTGAGTGTCATCCGTAACTTACTTTTTAAATTATCCACATGCCCCTTAAAATTTAATTGAGAGTCCAAATGTAAACCGAGATATTTAAAAGAGTACACAGTTTCAATTGGAATGCAAAGGGGGTCACAATTGGTATGATTGCAAGATAACGAATGATAAATTAAACATGAATTAAGTTCAGACGTTGTGCCACCAATGGAAAAATTCATTAGTTTAGACTTGCAACTCAATATCATATTATGCACAAAGAACCACTTTTTCAACAAGATAACGTCTTGCTTAATATTATGTTCTAGGGAATCTATATTGGAAGCAGAGTACAGTAATGCCATATCATCTGCAAACGCGACGATATTGCCACGTAGATCCAGGCTGAATATTGAATTACAATAGATTAGAAAGAGCAATGGCCCCAGAACTGATCCTTGTGGAACTCCAACATTAACTAGTTTCTCATCACTAAACTTCGCATTAACACAAACAGTTTGCTTACGATTGAACAGATACGATTTAAACAAATTCAAACCAACACCTCTTATACCAATATTGCATAGCTTCGATAATAAAACACTATGATTAACGGTGTCAAAAGCTTTAGAAATATCAAGGAATAAAGCTGAGGATTTTAAATTATCATTTAAATTACGATGCAGAGGCGACAAAAATGCTAATAAGGCTTTTTCCGTTGAAGAATTCTTAATAAAACCATACTGTCGTACGTCGAGAAACTTAATTTTATCAAGATAATCTAACAATCTGTGTTTAATTATTTTTTCGAAGATTTTAGAAAAAGTGCTCAAAAGAGTAATAGGGCGGTAGTTATTTTTATCCAACTGAGAACCTTTTTTGAAAAGCGGTTTTACAACACCAACTTTAAGTAGATCCGGAAAAACCCCTTTTGACAAACAAGTATTAAAAATAAAAGTCAACACGTGAACCAGACTGCTAATTATATTTTTTATTATTTTATGTGAAACTTCGTCAAAGCCGTATGAAGTACTATTTTTTAAATCACGAACGATCGCAAAAATTTCCTCTTCACAAACTGGGAAAAAGAAAAAATTCTGATGATTGCAGTTCGAGAAAGTTAAGTTATCTCTAACAGACTCCTCTATATAAACGGTTTCATGATTAGTATTCAAAATTTCAGTAGGTACATTGATGAAAAATTCATTAAAAATATTAGCTATTTTAGTTGGATCATTTTCAATTTTATTATCTCCAGCCGCAATTGAAATAATTTTATTAGTGCTCAGTGTGTTGTTCAGAACACTATTAACCACCTTCCATTTCGATTTTAAATCCTCTGCAGCAGTAAACTGAGCCTTAAAATACCTTTCCTTTGCTTGAGGAATTAAACGTTTTAATTTACCATTAATCTTTTTAAGTTTATTACTCAACATCACATTAGTCTGGTTCTTTGCTAGTTTTTTAGCTAAATGGTTTTTATAGTTAATTAAACTCAGTAGTGATGCGGTTATCCAGGGTTTTATTTTGAAGTCAGATCTTCTTATTTTAGTTATCGATTTGTTCTTATTTATCTCCCCAGCCAGTTTATTAATAAAAATGGAATAAGATAAATTTGGATCATTAGCAGAGAATACAGAAGACCAATCATAAGAATTTAAAGTAATCAATAAGTCGCAATAACTAATTTTTGTTTGCAATCGAGGTTGACAACGTGAAAACTGTTTTTTTGGATTAAATATATTTAATGCTAACATGATAGTATTATGATCCGTCACTTGAAGATTTACACTTTTTACCTTAAGAGAATATCTTGAAATATTTGATTCAGAAAATACATGATCAATACACGTATTTGAGCATGGCCTCGTAACGCTATTCATAAGAGAATCTAAGCCAAACGAAGAGCACAACAACAAAAGATCATCTTTCACAAGTGATTCTTTAAATAAATCAATATTAAAATCCCCAAGTAAGATTCTGTGCTTCGATTTATCAGTAACTAGAAAATCATTTAATTCATTTAAAAAAATATCTGAAGAAATAAAATGCAATCTATAGACTAGAATAAAACAGAAATCGATATTGTCAATGCGAACTGTAAGCTTGATAACATCAGCTGATGAGAACTTCAATGCGGTAAAATGAAAATCAAAAGTAGATCTAATAAAGACCCCAACACCACCAGACCTATATGAATCATTACAATTAGCGATAAACGTAAAATCAGACAAATCAAAATTGTTAATGAAATGAAATAAAATAAAATGAAATGAAATGAAATGAAATGAAATGAAATGAAATGAAATGAAGTGAAATAGAATAAAATTTAATATTGGTTGCACTAACATCAACATTTTCAGCCGCCAAAATACCTCTTTTCCTTTACCATTGATGGCTTTTGTACTTGGCAATGTTTATCTAAAATCGCCTGACAACAAAATCAATACACAGGTGAAAAGTCCTTCGTTTCGTTTAAGATCTTTATGTGTACAGTTCAAGGCATCTAATGAGTATTGAGTGAGCCATTGGACATTCCTCCCAAATAATTATGTGACATTGTTTAAGAACTTTTGTCGCTTGCAGGAGCTTAATATTGTAGACTGCGTTTTCATTTATTTGAATTTTTAATGGTAATTTTAAAGCACAATGTGTTGTTCGTCCTCCATCCAGTAGGGTGGCAGCTATTCCAGAAGTTACAACAGCCAAAGCAATACTTCCTTGTGATCGTATTTTAGCCAATATAAATGAAATTAAAAATGATTTCCGGTTCCGGCTGGAGCATCTAAGTAGAAGAAACCACCTTGTTGTCCAGCAACTGCATCTTTATCAAACATTAATATTTGTTTTAAAAATAATTTTGGTTCATTTGTTTTCATATATAAATTCAAATCATCTAAGTTGAATGACTGTTGACGTTGCATGTCGCGTTTAAATAAATCACTTCCACTTCGATTAAGAGATGGCAATCCCAATTTTTCAATCATCATATACAAATAACCTCTAACTTTGACATTGTATACAATGCTTTATTACTCTGTGGGCAAAAAGTAGTAAGACTTTTGATTTAAATTTCGCGAGGAAAACCATTCGTCGAAATATTTATTTTTCTATGTTGGTATGACTATCACTGACATCTGTGCCAAATGTCACATCAAAATAATTATTAGTGTTTAGTATACGCTTGTCTTTCTGAAGTAAAAAAGTGCATTCGGCGATTTTTACAATGAGTGAAATTATTCCACAAAGAAGTTCCATTAAATTTTGTGTGCGGAATCAATTTTGTGGTGCCGAAACGTTCAGAATGTTGTAAAAGGCCTTCGGTGATAATTGTATGTCGCGATCACGTGTTTTTGATTGGTAAAAATTGTTCAAAGAGGATCGAGAACGTGTTGAAGACGAACCACGTCTAGGACGGCCATCAACATCAACTGATGATCAACACGTTAATAAAATCAAGAAATTGGTGCTCGAGAATAGACGATTAACAGTCAGAGACCTTACTGGCATCGTTGAAATATCAGAAGGATCAGTGCAAAACATTTTGAAAGATCAGTTCGGCCAAAATCACTCAATTTTTTGGAAAAACAGCGTCGCGTTGACGTCTGTGAAACAATGCTTTCCGACTACCAGGATGTCATGAAACGTATTATAACTGGCGATGAGTCTTGAATCTATGGTTACGACTCGGAAACAGACGATCAATCGGCCGAATATCGTGCCACAGGTGAGCCGAACCCGAAAAACCACGTCAAAGCAAGTCAAAAATCAAGGTGATGTTGACAGTTTTCTTCGATTATCGAAGTGTGGTGCACTTCGAATTCCCTCCGACCGGCTAAACTGTCAACAAGGAATACTATTTGAGTGTTATACGTCATTTGCGCGAAGCTATTCGTAAAAAGAGGCCGGAATTTTAGGTCGACAACTCTTGGTTTTTAAACCACGATAATGCGCCTTCTCATAATGCATTGATTTTACGTGATTTTTTCGCCAAAAATTCCACCCATATCGTTCCGCAACCACCGTATTCGACTGATTTAGCTCCGTGTGACTTCTGGCTCTTCAGCAAACTCATAAGACCGCTCCGTGGAAACCGTTTTGAGTCAATTGAAGACATTAAACTTGAATCGCTACGCGCATTGGAGGCTATTCCGGAAATTGACTTTAACAACTGTTTCGAGGATTGGAAAAAGACGTTGGCACAAGCGTATTGAGGCCGGGGGGATTACTTTGAGGGGGACGAAATAGATTTGGAGAAATAAATAAAGAATTTAAAAATTTTGAAAAAGTCTTACTATTTTTAACCCACAGTATTACATCAGGTGTGAAACCTGTGGTATTATCTCCATGTGCAGTGCGTAGAACAAGCAAATTTCTTCACTCTTTGCATCCTTATATTTTTCCCATAGTTCAACAGGATTTTTTCGAAAGCAGGTTGTTAATATAATACCAAATAAACTTCGTATCTATTTTATTTATTTGTTTATTTATTTAAAGAAATCTATTTTGTGATTTACATGTATGATTTCAGAATTTAATTTAAAACAAAAATATTAAAAAAATAAAATAAAGAAAATTAAAACACAAAAATATAAATCAAATCTAGATTTAAAAATTAAAAATTTAAAAAAATAAGGATAATAAGGATATAAGGATAAGGATATTAAGGATATTTTTGAACTTGTTCTTTGATAAATTAAAGTCAAATAGGTCATCGACGATGTTGAACGATTTAGACGACGGTTATTTTCTCCATAGTTTGTGGAATGGTGTTCTAGTGCTAAAAATGCATGGTTTCGAAATGTTCTGCAATGCACATGAATTGATATGTTTTCCAAAATGTATGCTGAATCAATGTGACCAAGCAAAACGTTTCCAATGAAAGCCGCACCTAAGAGAAGTCGTCTATTTTCAAGCGTGCATATTTTGTAATCCGTGCATCTTGTTGAGTGTGGAGGTAACCGAGCCACATTTTCATGGAATGATAAATTGTGGTCGTAATGCCAGTCACTTTTCTTTAACAAGAAAATCAGAAACTTCTTTTGAATGCTTTCAATTCTTTTAATGTGTACAGCATAGTATGGATTCCACACCGGTACAGCGTATTCCAGTTGGATCGAACGTAAGCGAAATAGAGTGAACATAAGGTTTGAATATCTTTAAATTCACCTGTCCACCTTTTAACAAATCCAAACATGGGAGTAGTTCTCGCAATATAATTTTCAATATGCCTATTGAAACTGGCATTCTCGATAAATGTAACACCTAGATCTATGATCTCACTAGCTCTTTGCAATACTTCGTTGTTGACTTTGTAGGAAGTAATTAGCGGAATTATTTTACGATGGAAAGACATGATCTTGCATTTCTTAATATTTAAGTAAAGCGAGTTACACCACTCACTTAATCTATCGATGTCTTCTTGAAGTTTCTTATTCTGAGCACGTTTGAGTTTTTGATTATCTCGGTTATTGATCTATAAAAAAACGATGAATGTGAGATCCTTGGGGAACACCAAATGTAACTTTAATAACGTTTGATTTCTCATTTCCCATTATTACAAATTGTCGCCGGTTTGATAGATAAGACTTGAACCAATTTATGTAATCGAGTGAAAACCCAAATGCGGATAAACTCCGGCGTGCTTTTTGATGGCAGATGGAATCAAATGCTTTACTGAAATCCGTGTACGCTACATCAACTTGATGATGGTTTTCTATCTCATTAATTATTATTACTGGTGAATTCAACCAGATTAGTTGATGTGGATCGGCTAGGCATAAATCCATGCTGGTTTATTGATATATGACGTGCAATTGTGGATTTAAAGTTGTTGCATAAAACTATAATTCAAACAATTTTGGAATTGATGATGTAGTTGATATTCCTCTGTAGCATGTAACGTCGTCTCGTTTGCCCGATTTAAAAATTGGTGTAATTTTTGAAATTTTTCATTTTTCGGGAAACACATCGGTGTTTAAGGAGTGGTTGAATAGGTAACATAATGGAATTGCTAAAATGTCAGCGTACTCCTTCAGAATAGAAGAGGGTATATTATCAAGACCACAACCGTCTCCAAATCCCTTTAGAGCCTTTAGAGTTATTGATACGTTGGTATTGCTGGGTTGTTCGTACAATCCACTAAAAACGCTTGGTTTATAGACTGATTGGAAAAACTTCGCAAACATGTCATCAATATCTTTGGAGTTTGAGGAGCTGGTATTGTTATATGTCATATTTGCGGGGTATCCGTCAATTTCGAGTTTATTCCTAAAGTATTTCCAAAATTGTTTTGGATTTTCTTTGATTTTTCCTTGAATTTGATCGAGATACGACCTGTATTTAGATTTGAAGTAAATTTCAATTTCGTTACTATGTTGTAGAAACATTGTTTTGTCGGCTTCTATCCCGCTTTTCAACATTTTGGCATCTAATCCACATCTAATGGTCCACATCTAATGTGGACTTGAAATTAGTGCTGCATCTGTCATAGATAAATCCCAATGCCCATCGTCTTCTAATAAATCTAGGGCGCAACATGCAGTTTGATAAGTTTCATGTAAATAACAATTAGCTGATTTAAGATAGACAAATGATGTTGGGCCGCGTACATTAATCAGGAGTAACCTCAAATAAAACACCCACGACGTTGTCTAGGATGAACTGTGTATAGGTTCATTCCATGAGAAAGTTTTTGTAAATTGCCCATAATCAGTGTTTTTTGGTATAATTGAAAGAACTCAGTCAATGTGGTTTTTGGTGGCATAGCTGCTCGTTGATCTAACATATTGTTTTGTGAAGTATTCACGTTGACGGTTTTAAAGTTGTATATCTAAACGAATAACCGAAGGATCTCTGTCATGAATTGAAAATGAAAGTATACCCCATACAGTCTCATTGATAACGTATTACTTTGTCAGTTTCTTTCACACCTTGAACTACAAAAACAGCCATATCGCTACCTTTATGGACATAATTACATATGAATTTGATGTATTTAACAGAGCTGCAATATTCGACATTAATATGTGCTTTATATTTCTTTGAAAGTAACGGTGAATA
Organism: Nephrotoma guestfalica; assembly: GCA_963691935.1. NCBI lineage: Eukaryota > Metazoa > Arthropoda > Insecta > Diptera > Tipulidae > Nephrotoma > Nephrotoma guestfalica. The sequence goes on along the minus strand of CAVNVL010000041.1, from coordinate 87,040 downwards.
TGATACAATCCATCTGTTATCTATATCAATATCATCTTGTTGATTATTCATTCTTAAAAAAAAGGAATGTTTACCATCGTCTATATAGCCTCTACGATATAACGGATATCCATCATTCGCAGTTATTGTATCTGCTATTAAATCCCTTGGATAACGCTTGGTGCATTTACCATTTTCCATGCAGGGCGAACTTATGTTGCAGGCTCCACATGAGCCATGAACCAAGTTAGTCATAACAATGTGAAATAATTCAGGATCAAGATCTTCATCTGGAATTTCCACAGAAATTGTAACCTGACTTGATTGCAGCTAGATACGGTAGTTGCACACTGTATCGATAGATAGTTCGTAGTCGACTTGGGGGGTCCCGTTACCTCCGTACCAGCATGTTACAATAGTGTTCATTTAGTGTGCTCAAACAAAAAAACGTTAGATAATGAAACATGAGAGTATGTATCAGGAATAATTAGTAGCACATTTGCTAACTTTAGTTATCACATAATTGATCGTACGGATAATCGCACGTAAAAGAAATTAACCATCTGTTTGGTTCTCTACGAAATGTATGTATACCGTCGTTCACCCATATGTATACTAAAACCACCGAAAACAAATAAAGAACCAAAAAAAATATATTTACATACGAGTATATGATTTGCATAAGGAATAACAAAAATTTAATAATTATACTGAAAACTATTCTAATCTTAAAGAAAATAAATAATTATGATTAAGTAAAATAAGTAGCATGCAATACGGATACACAAAAATTATAGATAAATGTATAATTAAAATGGGGAATATTAATATTTATTAAAAATCATTAATTCAATTTATTTTATTTAAAATTTATCCAAATATAAATCAAAAATTCATTGATTGATTGATTGATTGATTGATTTTGAATGTACGACCAAGTTCTTAGGCTTGAGTTCCCGGATGACGCCGGGTCCACCGTACACCCTTTTTTACACATAACAAAACCGAAGGATTGGATAGGTTAGTTAAGTGGGACAGAATCGGCCCGGTTACAGACACCTAGGTATAGCCGATAGTTAGTAACACAAAGACAACACAATTCTAATCTACTAGATGAAGGATAAAGGCTTAATAGGTTAATGGATAACGATGGTATTGGTCTTCAACAATTGCTTCTTTAAAACGGCAACCTAAGAAAAAATATTATTATTTCACATGCATCTGGAATTTTCCTGAAATTTAATTCTATTAATACTTTTCGGCTTCCTAACCAAAATTGGTTGACTCGACCCGTTACAGACACCTATGTAAAGTCGTTAGTAATAAAATGACAACACAATTCTAAACTACACAATCAGCAATTACAATGAAGCATTAATTCAAAAGCATCTGTAAATTTCCTGAAATTTAATTCTAAATTCATATTTTCCGGCTTCCTAAATAATTGAAACATTTATTAATTTAATCATTCTGCAACTCCGCAACTTACAGTAGAATTTCCTGAAACCAAAGTTATTTTGAACTATATTCAAAATAACTCTAAAATTCATTAGTATTTAACCGTTGAATTGGGCGAACACGAAATAGCAAAAAAAAAAAAAAAAACCAGATTAACTAAATTAACTACCGGATTGCATTCAAATATCCCTTAAAATATCCATCCATTAAAATATCCTAAATAATGAATTCGCAAAAATTTCGTATGTTTACTAAAAATTGTTATAAAACTGATGAATTTTTCCCGACGCCCATCCTTTTTCACAAGGAAACAAATATATACTTTTATCACTACTTTTGCACTAGTTCTGGAACTTCTTCTCCGTTTGCTGGGGATATATCACATACAATTAATCTCAGACATGACACATGCGACTCGTCTATGACTTGTCACCTCGTATTAGACTTGTCATAAACGATTCATCTCAGACTGGTAACAAACGTAAATTAGTAATTAGTGTGTCGTCAATGGCTTTCCTGCTGGAAGGTAATATTTAAGTAAAGGCAACTAGATAAAATTTAAAAAAATTATTCTAAAATGAATGATAAATAAGTTTATTTTATAATTTTTATAATTAAATATAAATCGTACCAGTATCTTAAAAGAGGGATAATATGTACTCGTATATTAAATATATTTGAATGAGATTTCCTGTGAACCGAATAATTTTAATATAATAGCTCGGCACTGTACATGTAGATTAATATTTAGGGTTGATTTGAAATTGGGAATTAATAATTATAATTCTTGTACTAAAACAGTCAAGATTGGCAACGTTGCATTTTATGACAAACATCCAGTCGTTGGTGTATTGAAGTATACAAACCTTCTCTTTCTTTTGAATAATTATATTAATTATATCAAATATTTCTAGCTTTTCAGTTACATAGATATAACGAAGTTGCCGATAAACAATTATTTATGTTAAGATTGTTAAAATCCCAAATCCAATGCAAATAATATTTCTTTTTATAAAGCAAAAATATCGCTAATAAGCTGTGAGAAAATACTAGTAACCCATTGAGTGTCACAAAAAGGCAGTTTTGCGGTAAATAATAGGATTCGTTACCAACTCCAACATAGTTGCAATTAATCTTGCAAAAATGATGGATTATGAAGGAAATACAATATAGAAAACAGCTAATCATAAATTACCTACACTATATTCTCAATGCACAGAAGAAATACGGAAACGGAAAATTCTATCGCTAATCAAACCAAAATAAAAATATAACAATTTATTACACAAACGCTGAATAATAGGATGAAGGAACATCACCAAAATAGCTCTCTCTGAAAATCTCCGAAATCAAAGCGTGGAAGAAACCACCTCTACAAAAAATCGTAGTAAAATGTACCAAGAGAATTATGCAATGTCCATCCAGGAGCTAAAATTACCTCGAAACGATCCCAACAGACGGCATGAATCTTCCCACCATGAAACCACTACCATCCACCAAGCGACCTCCTGTCAACACCACCATTCAACAAAAACCACGCTTCACAAAGCCGTGACGAATCCATGACAGATCACAAACGAACCATGGCAACCCTACAGCCCAAAAACTTCAGCGTACGACCGATCATACCAAAACTTCCAAAATGATTCAGCCCCCGCCAAATCGACGGCAAACTCCAACAAAAACAAGCGAAGCATTCAGCAAAGAAACCAATTTGGACATACAAATCCAACATTCAGGCAATGATTCAATACAAAACTGCAAATCCGCCCTCATACACTAACAAATGAGAACTACCTCAAGTCCTAAACAAAACAACTCAAAACAGTCAAAAATACCTTATAAATACAGGTAACGACAGAACACACATGAACACAACTCTCCGCAAGTTGAGAAACACGACGTTCAACGAACAACCACCACAAACCACAGACATCGAGCCATTACTCACCATGAACGAAACTCATTCAAATCACTCCAAATATCAAAAAAGATTCACTGCAATACAGCTGCAGCACATCCTCGCCGCACATCCTGTGTAAACCAATCACACACATACACCACTCGTCAAAATCTAATCCAGTTTTCGCACCACAGAGAAAAAGTATAACCCCCTCCCAATCGCCAAAAATATACATTCCTTTATATGTACAATATCGCTTTTCAAAGGTCAAGCCATGCAGTTACAATAGGTAAGTAAAGAAACATACTCGTAAAACATTTTAAACAGAGTTATTTGGTAAACGATCTTAATACTACAGGGTGGCTGACACGAAGTGTTACCAAAACAAAACGCCACAGAATTTTTATTTTTTGATGAATTTTATTGAATCAAAGTAAAAAATGTTCACAAATATTTAAATTTTCAAATTGCATTAGCAGTCTTCGATTTGGCCACCCTTAGCCGCGATTATGGCCTTCAAACGGCCGACTATTGCATGCAGCACGAAAGTGGCTCTCTGGTATTTTGGCCCATTCCCGGCGAAGCGCTTGCTTGAGATGATCGACACTTTGGTATTTTTTTGTCCCAACCTTGCTCTCCAAAATACCCCAAACCGAGAAATCTAGCGGATTTGCTTCCGGTGAATTTGGTGGCCATTGGGCAGTGGTAATGAACCGCGGCACGTTGTTTCCCGGCCAATCTTGATGAAATTCAAGAAAATTGCCTGTTGAAATGTCCAGGCTTCAACGCTCCCTCCAACACATGATTCGGATAAATTTGAGCATTTATCTTGATGCCACGGTCCAAGAAACCGAGCGGTGAACGGCTTTCGGCCGTTACGGCGGCCCAAACCATCACCATCGGCGGCGCTTGGTTTCGAGTGGCAATCCGTTGGTCCAAATTTTCAGTAGAACGGCCGGGCAAGTAAATCCGGTCGTTTTGCTTGTTCACATATTGCTCAATAACGAACGGTGACTCATCGGAGAAAACCAAATTCGGCAAATCGCCACTTTCGTGCAAGCATAACAACTCCTTTGCTCTTCCCACTCGAACTTTTTTTTGAGCATCGGTGAGACCATGCGTTTTATGGAATTTCAAGGCCTTTAGTCCAAGATGATCTTTCAATATGTGATGCATCTATTCGAGCGAAATGATCGCCTTCACATTCCGAATGATATCCGCCGATGTTGCAGTGCGTTTCGGTCCACCACCACGGCGTTTTGCAATGCTGCCAGTATCGTTATAACGATTTATGATGCGATACACAAACATTTTACTCCCATGCAGATGTTTTAACTGGTTAACAATCTGCGGCTGTGATTGTCCAGGCAAATATAGAGCAATCACACTATTACGCTTGAATTCCATTGCGGATAACTTTTATTTAATATTTCCCACTAAAATGCTTTTGTACGCTTGTAAACAATGGAATTATTTACACAAACTGTTATTAGTGTAAATTTGAGCGCTTTGTCATCACTGGTTTGACAGCAATGACAGTCTGACGTTGGTAACACTTCGTGTCAGTTACCCGGTAGTTATGCTAATATTTACAATGGAATTGGCTAATATTTACAATGGAATAGTCTATCTAGAAGTGAGTGGAAAGCTGACATTTTAATATTATGGGGATGGTTTGAAGAACTAGAAATAATCGCGTCTGTATACGTGGGTTTCCGATAAATCTTGAAGTCTAAGGAAGAATTAATCCTGGTTATTGTTATATCTAGAAAATTAATACATTTATTTTCTTCCCTTTCCAACGTAAAATCAATGGTGAGATATTGAGATATTGAGAATTTAACCAAATAAGGAATGAGTCTATTCCAAAGGCATAGGATGTCATCAACATATCTATACTAAAAGATTATATGACGAAAATAAGGATTGTTGTTTGATAATTCATAAAATTCATGAAAATTTCAGCTAACAAAGGTGAAAGTGGGCAGCCCATGAATAGACCTTAGCGAATTTGAAATATGTATTATCAAAACAGAAATAGTTGTGTTTAATACAAGTTCCAAGCACCAACTTCAGTTCACGACGTAAGCCCTCATCTACAACATCCCTATCTAAGTAATTACAAACTATTTGAAATAAAATTTTAATTGGAATGGAAGTTTTGAATGTAATGGAATGTCGACATCTTGAATTTTGTTAATCAATTCTACCGAGTACTTAACCGAGTAAGCCGAAAATAAATTAGTATGATCATTGGAAAAATTTATGAAACCCTTACATAGCTTGTAGGCAAGAGCATTGCAATACGCAATGCTATGGATATGGATTTCTGGTAAACCATAAAGAATCGGAGCAGATGGATTCATGACATAATACTTCCAATCAGTTCCATCAAACAACTTTTGGCATTGGTTGATACACTTACTGACTGAAGTTAAAAGACCTAGTTGGACCCCTGGCAAGCACTATTGCTTTGCTTTCTGTAATAAAATCAGAAATTTTATTACAGTAAACGACTTTTGTGAGCACAGATGGTCGGCGATTGAACGTCGTAAAGGAAAGACGTGATTTTTGTCTCTCCTTTAAATAAATAAATAAATAGTTTAAATATGTGTTAATAATTGATTAATTATAATATTAATCATAATATTATTTATTAATATATGTCTTATGAAATAAATAAATAATAATATTAATAATAATTTGTGTGTAAAGAAGTAATAAGTAAAGTGAAAAGTTATACGTATTGTGTTAATATATTAATTTGTGTGCGGTGCGCTTGCAATGGTGTAGGATATCTATATAACAATTTCGTTTATATGTTTTTCGACACCGTTGTTTGAATGCATCGTACACATTGTATGTTAATATTCAATTTGTAGGACTTTTTTGATTACAAAGGATGCTTAAGATAAGTGTTATTTTTATTACTTTATTTTACATTATACATTATATTTTATTACATAATAATCAATGAATCGTATGGATGAGTTATTTGTGTCGTTGTGGTATGAAACAGTTTGTGACGACAGTTGCTAGCATTCATTCTATGTAATCTGTTTCTATGAAAATACTGTCGTGGTCTCTAATTTTTATAATTTTGTTTTTTCTCTCGCATATGTATTGTTTATAGTTTTGTATGTACACAGTGATTTTGTTGAATTTCGTTATATGAGTGGATGGTATTTTCTTGGAAAAGTTGAACAAATCACGACCAAAAAGCTAATTTAAAATTTGGATATCAAGTCTTTATTGCATGTTGTACTGAAATCCTTATTTCTTTTAATTTTTTTATTTAAGGATATACATATAAGTGAAAATATGGTATATGGGATGCGCAAAATATAAACAAAATGATCGTATAATATTCTCTGCTCTCTCACGGTTGTATTTATATTTTTGTAGTGGATTACACTAAGACTTCGTATTACGTTGTCTAAATGGGCGAGTTTCTTTGGATTTGCACTAAATGTTCTTGAATGTGGATGATTCAATTTGTGAATTGGGAAAGTCGATTAGACTTTAATTGTTCATAATTTGTTGATTTGTTATATGTATAATAATTTAGACTTTTGTTAACTTTGTGAGATTTTTTGCCGTCGTTGTGGAGAGGCGGCTGACGTTGACCTCTCCTTGTCGACCTGGGTTGGCGTCATCGGCAAGGGATGGATGTTGTCGCAGGTCGAGATCGCGCAAAATGAATATTGTACATATAAAGGAATGTATATTTTTGGCGATTGGGAGGGGGTTATACTTTTTCTCTGTGGTGCGAAAACTGGATTAGATTTTGACGAGTGGTGTATGTGTGTGATTGGTTTACACAGGATGTGCGGCGAGGATGTGCTGCAGCTGTATTGCAGTGAATCTTTTTTGATATTTGGAGTGATTTGAATGGGTTTCGTTCATGGTGAGTAATGGCTCGGTGTCTGTGGTTTGTGGTGGTTGTTCGTTGAACGTTGTGTTTCTCAACTTACGGAGAGTTGTGTTCATGTGTGTTCTGCCGTTACCTGTATTTATAAGGTATTTTTGACTGTTTTGAGTTGTTTTGTTTAGGGCTTGAGGAAGTTCTCATTTGTTAGTGTATGAGGGCGGATTTGCAGTTTTGTATTGAATCATTGCCTGAATGTTGGATTTGTATGTCCAAATTGGTTTCTTTGCTGAATGCTTCGCTTGTTTTTGTTGGAGTTTGCCGTCGATTTGGTGGGGGCTGAATCATTTTGGGAGTTTTGGTATGATCGGTCGTACGCTGAAGTTTTTGGGCTGTAGGGTTGCCATGGTTCGTTTGTGATCTGTCATGGATTCGTCACGGCTTTGTGAAGCGTGGTTTTTGTTGAATGGTGGTGTTGGCAGGAGGTCGCTTGGTGGATGGTAGTGGTTTCATGGTGGGAAGTTTCATGCCGTCTGTTGGGATCGTTTCGAGGTAATTTTAGCTCCTGGATGGACATTGCATAATTCTCTTGGTACATTTTACTACGATTGTTTGTAGAGGTGGTTTCTTCCACGCTTTGAATTCGGAGATTTTCGGAGAGAGCTATTTTGGTGATGTTCCTTCATCCTATTATTCAGCGTTTGTGTAATAAATTGTTATATTTTTATATTGGTTTGATTAGCGATAGAATTTTCCGTTTCCGTATTTCTTCTGTGCATTGAGAATATAGTGTAGGTAATTTATGATTAGCTGTTTTCTATATTGTATTTCCTTCATAATCCATCATTTTTGCAAGATTAATTGCAACTATGTTGGAGTTGGTAACGAATCCTATTATTTACCGCAAAACTGCCTTTTTGTGACACTCAATGGGTTACTAGTATTTTCTCACAGCTTATTAGCGATATTTTTGCTTTATAAAAGAAATATTATTTGCATTGGATTTGGGATTTTAACAATCTTAACATAAATAATTGTTTATCGGCAACTTCGTTATCTATGTAACTGAAAGGCTAGAAATATTTGATATAATTAATATAATTATTCAAAAGAAAGAGAAGGTTTGTATACTTCAATACACCAACGACTGGATGTTTGTCATAAAATGCAACGTTGCCAATCTTGACTGTTTTAGTACAAGAATTATAATTATTAATTCCCAATTTCAAATCAACCCTAAATATTAATCTACATGTACAGTGCCGAGATATTATATTAAAATTATTCGGTTCTCAGGAAATCTCATTCAAATATATTTAATATACGAGTACATATTATCCCTCTTTTAAGATACTGGTACGATTTATATTTAATTATAAAAATTATAAAATAAACTTATTTATCATTCATTTTAGAATAATTTTTTCAAATTTTATCTAGTTGCCTTTACTTAAATATTACCTTCCAGCAGGAAAGCCATTGACGACACACTAATTACTAATTTACGTTTGTTACCAGTCCGAGATGAATCGTTTATGACAAGTCTAATACGAGGTGACAAGTCATGGACGAGTCGCATGTGTCATGTCTGAGATTAATTGTATGTGATATAACCCCAACAAACGTAGAAGAAGTTCCAGAACTAGTGCAAAAGTAGTGATAAAAGTATTTGTTTCCTTGTGAAAAAGGATGGGCGTCGGGAAAAATTCATCAGTTTTATAAAAAATTTTTAGTAAACATACGCAATTTTTGCGAATTCTAAATTATTTAGGATATTTTAATGGATGGATATTTTAAGGGATATTTGAATGTAATCCGATCATGATTTTTTTTTTTTGCTATTTCGTGTTCGCCCAATTCAACGGTTAAATACTAATGAATTTTAGAGTTATTTTGAATATAGTTCAAATAACTTTGGTTTCAGGAAATTCTACTGTAAGTTGCGGAGTTGCAGAATGATTAAATTAATAAATGTTTCAATTATTTAGGAAGCCGGAAAATATGAATTTAGAATTAAATTTCAGGAAATTTACAGATGCTTTTGAATTAATGCTTCATTGTAATTGCTGATTGTGTAGTTTAGAATTGTGTTGTCATTTTATTACTAACGACTTTACATAGGTGTCTGTAACGGGTCGAGTCAACCAATTTTGGTTAGGAAGCCGAAAAGTATTAATAGAATTAAATTTCAGGAAAATTCCAGATGCATGTGAAATAATAATATTTTTTCTTAGGTTGCTGTTTTAAAGAAGCAATTGTTGAAGACCAATACCATCGTTATCCATTAACCTATTAAGCCTTTATCCTTCATCTAGTAGATTAGAATTGTGTTGTCTTTGTTTTACTAACTATCGGCTATACCTAGGTGTCTGTAACCGGGCCGATTCTGTCCCACTTAACTAACCTATCCAATCCTTCGGTTTTGTTATGTGTAAAAAAGGGTGTACGGTGGACCCGGCGTCATCCGGGAACTCAAGCCTAAGAACTTGGTCGTACATTCAAAATCAATCAAATCAATCAATCACAATGCGTACGATGCATTCAAACAACGGTGTCGAAATACATATAAACGAAATTGTTATATACATATCCTACACCATTGCAAGCACACCGCACACAAATTAATATATTAACACAATACGTATAACTTTTCACTTTACTTATTACTTCTTTACACACAAATTATTATTAATATTATTATTTATTTATTTCATAAGACATATATTAATAAATAATATTATGATTAATATTATAATTAATCAATTATTAACACATATTTAAACTATTTATTTATTTATTTAAAGGAGAGACAAAAATCACGTCTTTCCTTTACGACGTTCAATCGCCGACCCCAAATATAAATCAAAAATTCATAAAACAAATTTCAATCGCAACTATTTTCTTATCACCTTTCATCTATTCCACTGCTCACGAGCAATGGAAAAATTCTCAGAACGCGTCAACATTTTGGCGAATCCACATGTATTTTTCAACCGATAATGCACATTTATAAAATCGAGTCAACATTTTGGCGAATCCACATGTATTTTTCAACCAATAATGCACATTTATAAAATCGAGTCAACATTTTGGCGAAACTTCATGAGAATTTGACATACACACAAAGATAGAAAATGACAGTGCACATATTAAAAGTGAATATACGTATACAAATTCTCATGAGAATTTGGTGAGAATTTTGTACAAAATCCCTGTCCTGGTGTAATTTTTTCAACCAACCAAATTAAAATGTGTGCGTGAGGATATCTCCGTTTTGCCGCTCTATTAAATACATGTGGCATTGTGTTTTTCTAAATGCGTGATGTTTCACAATTAAATCGATTAATGACGTCAGTTTTTGTTTAAAAACTCTTGCAGTAATGTCATGAAGATCCTAGTAGTACTACTTTTTTTATTTCTTTCGATTGCGGGTTACATGTAAATGTTATAATCAAATCAGGTCTGCCATTTTCACGGACGTAAGTCATCGCATCTTGAATATATTCTTGCATGTGCCGTGGACATTTGATGTATGAAGATGGTAAAATACAAATATTTCCAATTTCATTTTTAAAAAAATTAAATTTCCGACGGCATTGTTAATAATTGCATCCTGTACGTATATTCCTCTGCACGCAATTAAGCTTGATTGTGGCTAATATAGCATAAACGCTTACTTTCTACCTTCGCGTAAATATCTACAATAAATTGATGGTATAAATGGCGAAATTGTAGAATGTGATTGTGTGACACCAGTTATGATTCTTATGTTGCCTATGTTTGTAGATTATGATCTCAGCTACCATAAAAACCTAAACCCAGGGTAGTTATACTTATTTTTAACACTTTTGCTAAAAAACTAGGCGATTTTTTGTGTTGCCCTGTATTTGCATTATGATAATTTTGATAATTTTAGTATATTTTGAGAGTTCTTATAAGTTCATACGCAAAAGGTTTTTTTAAAGAAAATTAAACTTTTTTCGTTTCAAGACGTTTAAACATATATTTTCTCTTCTTTTTCATAAATTCTTTGATTTTTCAGAAATCTTTATGCTGAGAATTATTGATTTGCTTAAAAAAATTCAAAAATTTTCTGCTGTTTTCAAAAAATGTCAGCAGGAAAAATCACCTTTTTGTGATAGTGATACCTCTAGCGATGAATAGCAAGAACATAATTTTTCTGCTGGAAATTTTCTGCTATCTTATACAGCATGATGATTCGTTGCATTTCGTACATTTCAGCAGTGTATTAAGGATTTGAGTAGGTTGTTTTTTCGTTATTATCCAAAATGTCTACAGCCAATAATTGTCCAAATTAATTAAAATTCATTTTTAGGAACTTTAATAATTTTATTTATCAAGCGATATTTCGGGCTAAACGCCTATTTTCAAGATTTACAATACAAAATAGGGTGTTGAAATGTAAATAGGGTGTATGTAATGTAATATACGAGTATACTCGTATAACAACATATTAGGTATATATTTTCAAATTGATAAACTTACTTAAAAATTTAAAATTTGGTACATATAAATTGTTATTATGTTTTATCGCTAAACATAACACAATACATAATATAAGTTATTAAATTAATTACCAATATTAAAAATTATTTTATAAAATTTATTTATTTATTATTATTTATAACCCCCACGCTCGAGCTATAGTCGGCTACTAACACCGCCCAGAAACCTTGTAACGACCCTAAGGAGTATGAATTGGTTAGAAATCAATCATGATTCCCTCCTGAAAATACTCGATCGTTAACAGAATTAACAAGTAATTCAAGGTGGTTGTTCTTTGCCAGTTATAGCTCAGCGGATGGGGTGGGTATTTTGAAATAATCTGTGTCCTATGGCGGTCAACATAGGAAATATTAGATGTAAGAAGGGAAGTTTATAATGGAAAATCAAGCAATGATATAACTTACTATAGGTTTTCACTTTCCGTATTTACACGTTTTACTACACTCTCCAAAATCACTAATTATATTTATCTCATTTTGAATTTATTTCACTCACTTTCGACAGCAAGAAGATAAACCATTCCATTAAACAGAACCATTCCAATTAAAGGTTGGAACGCCAGAGAAAACCGCAGAGAAAAATAAGAAAATTGGGTTCTGAAATATTTATTTCAAATATGTATAATAAGATAAATAATTATGTCTATACTCGTAATGGTTACTGGTAAGGGTTAGTAATTCAATTAAAAAGTAATAATCCGAAGACAAAATATTCCAAATAACAATATCGTTATCCAGTTGATAATAATTATACGTATGTAAATTTAATAATTCAAAAGAAAATTATTTGAAATACTTGGCTTTAAGAACAATTTAATATTAAAATTTAATTTATATTAATGAAAGAAATTTGTTTAAGAATTATTAAGAATTATTTTATATCAAAAATTTAAGAAGAATTATTATTTTTCGAAAGAAACTAAATTATTATTAAGCGGTAGTTTTATTTTTTTATAATATGGATGATGCGAAATACCTTTCTCTAGTTGCGTCCTTTGATGCGTGGTTAACGTAGTGTCCGGATTTAGCGACAGATTTTATCCTATCTGTCTCTCAAATAATCGGAGTTTGATAAACGGTACCGTTTAGAAAGAAATTCTTTTTTTATTTTAAAGGCCCATGTATGGCCCCCTTATTTATGGAATATAACATCGTTCAAATGTCCGCCGTGGCTTCTCATGGTGGTACGGATCCGAGTGGCCCAATTTTCAATGATTCTCCCGCATAGATCCGATTGAATTTGAGCGATGGTATTGGTTATGTTGGCTTTAAAAGTATCGATCATTGCATCTTATTGCCATAGGTAGACCTGCGACTTGAGAAAACCCCACAAAAAAAGTCTAGCGGAGTTAAATCGCACGATCTTAGTGGCCAATTCACGTCACTTCTGTCAGAGATAACCCTACCCTACAATCGGTCATGTCCATAGTTGCGTCTGCTGTGTGGCACGTAGCCCCGTCCTGCTGAAAACACATGTCGTCTACTGCCATACCGATCAATTTGGGCCAAAAGAAATCGGTTAACATCGTTCTGTAGCTCTCGCCGTTGATGGTGATGGCCTCACCAACGTCATTTTCACGGTTCAAAAGTACGGATTAATGATGCCGCCGGCCCAATATTCAGGCTTTTTTGACGATATGCAGGTAGATTTGAATTTGATAAAGACTAAGTACATGTTATTGACAAAGAAAAAGTTCTCGGATGCAACTATCAATGAATACAGCATCAGTTACGGTGGTGTGGTAATATAAAGGGTAAACTCTTTTAAATACTTAGGATTAGTGCTAGACAATAAGCTAAAATGGAATAACCACGTAGAAATGATCAAAACTAAGATTCGCCCTTACGTATTCTTCGTGAAACGTTTAAAGTACATTTTGCCCCAAAAATGGCGTTTAATAATTTGCAATGCCTTCATTCTACCGCATTTAATGTATCTTAATCCTGCGTAGAACGGATGTGCAGATTTTCGGTGTAATGAATTTGAAGTACTTAAAAAAAGAACGCTAAAACACATATACCATATCTTTTTTTTGATTATTTGGCACTAGCTCCAAAAATTTAGGTGCCATATGGCCCAGTTTCAAAACTTACAATTTTTAATTTTTTACATTTTTTAACATAATAATTTAATTTTAATTTTAATTTCTTTACATACACCTAGCACACATCGATCCCCTTTCACACTTCTATCTGATTTGTTCTAATAAATGCATACACATTCTTATATACGTTCATTCCCATTCGTAATAATTCAGTCAAACTACTTGCACTCAACAGAACATCAAACATTTGTCTGCTCTGGTTAAATGCAGAAAATTTCAGAATCAAATGTTCGATGTCCTCCGCAACTAAACAGCTTTCACATAATTCACACAGAACCAAATTGCGCTTCTTCAAACATTCTTTCCAAGTTCCATGATTCAATCTCACTCGTTCCATAGTTCTTAATGCCTCTTTTGAACACCTTAAAGAACGGTTGCCTCAAAGGAGACCTAACCAACTCAAAGTACTTCTTATCTTTCACCTGACATTTTTCAACAAACTCTCTCTCCCATTTTTTCCACAGATTCACCTGAAACATGCGAAGTACGTCTCTGACATCCATGAATTCATATTCATTTACATCCTCAATCAAACAACCCCGTTTCGCAAGCATATCGGCTCTTTCATTACCTTTCATATGTAGGTGTGAAGGTACCCATTGAATGATAATTTCCCTCCCACAAGATTGAAGATACTTATCAGCATTTCCACATACACATTGCCATGAGTTCCCCACCTTTACTAATTAATTTCAACCCACTCCGGGAGTCAGAGAATAACACTATTCTCCTTCCCCCTTCTGTCATTGCCAACTTGAACCCTTCCATAATCCCTATCAATTCGGCATTCATTATACAGATGCTGTCATGCTAAGAGTGCATTGTGATTTTCTCTTTCCTCATTGAAGTAATATAAATTCCGACACCTACTCGATCATCATTTACACTTGCATCTGTAAATACTTCCACATGTACAACATAATCCATTCGCATTTTGCAAAATTCACTCTTAACCGATAACTCATTCATCATTGCTTTTGCTGTGTCACCAAACTTCACCCGCACTATTAGATTGCTCGGAGGGACTTTCGAATTATGTTAATATTTTTCAAGATTACCAGTGATCTTGTTGTCGTTTTGTAAACCGTCCCTCTTTGCAATCTCTCTTTCATTTCATTCACCAATTTATGGTCCTTAGTTAACATTCGCACAGTCTCTCGCACGTTGATCAAATCCCTCTTATAATTAAGAGGCGAATCACCCAATTCAGACCACAGAGTGTGTATTGGTGTCAAATTGATCGCTCCCAATATTTAAACCCAACCTTGGATCCATCACTATATATACTCATTCCATACGCAATTTTAGTTTACACTAGCGCCTTTCGTAACATGTCAGTCACACCCGGATGAGCTCACCATTTCGGTTTGCTCACCCTTTTAATCACGTTCAATCTACTCTTACAATTATCGGCCAATTTTTCCATATGCACTTTGAAATTCATTCTTCTGCCAATCCAGATTCCCAAATATCTAGTCAATTTCGCACACTCAATTCTTTATATATTCGCACATCAACCATCCGATTCGTTCTAAAAACCATACTACAACATTTAATCGAATTTACTCTCAAATTCAATTCACTCAAACATTCGGTTACCTTCGGTTACCTCCGAACTCAATACCTCCTCGATGGTCCCCCCCTTGCCCATCAGGGCAAAGTCATCTGCAAATTGCAAAATGACTTTGCCCGAGGAGTTACACCTATGTATCGAGCTCGTGTACAGGTTGAAGAGAGTCGGTGAGATTTTACTGCCTTGGGGGAGGCCCATAGTCACCGCTCCTTTCAACCTATACCCTCTACCACATAAAACTAACTTTCTCTCAGTCATGAACTCATACATCCATTTGCAAATTTTCCAAGGAAACCCCAAGTCTATAATGATCTGATAAAGTTTCCCTGGAACCACGTAATCATATGTCCTTTCTTTATCCAAAAATACCGCCAGTATGTTACTTATTTTCCTTTTGTACTTTCCACACAAACTTTTCTACACATTCATTAGTAGAGTGGTTGTGACGGAACCCAAAGGTGGTTTCCGGCAACAAATTTCCCTCATTCACAAATTTATCTATACGACCTTTCATCATACCATTCACAATTTTAACAAATACATTCAACATAAATATTCCTATGTAATTTGTTGCCATTTGTTTCCTAGTCCTGCCAATTTTTCCTTTTCGTTCAACAGATAGCCTTTTTCAATCTTGCATTCAACTTTCCATAATTTATTCTGCATCATGACATATACACCTATTGAACTCTTTCAATGCTATCTGTTTCCTTTCATACCACCTTGTATTCATTCCATCTGAAATTTATAGTACACATTTCATTCACTTTCTCTATTTCGTACTCAAGTTGGATAACCTCATTTACTTCTTTCATTATGAGAGTCTCATTCATACGTTCGACCCATTTCATACCATTCATAATGACCTTACGGTCTATGTCAACATTTATACCACCTAAGAATATCATGATCAAATAATGATCACTATCCAAATTCTCATCTGTGACATTTCAAGTGACTTGGCCCGCCAGCCCGCTAGATATTAAAGTTAAGTCTATCGCGCTGGCTGTCGACCCCACTCGCCATTCTATTCGACCCACCATCATTCTGGACTACGAGATCGGAATCCAGAATGAGGCGGGTCAACCAGTTACCTATAGCATCAGTTCTTTCATTCCCCCATATTCTCGAATGCGCATTCATATCACCCGCTAGAATCACGTCACTTTTGCCTTCCACCCATTCAAACAAAAATTGAAAATTTCGTTGGGTTCTCTCTCTGTCAGACGTAGACAACACTGGAGTTGCATAGACACTAACAAATAACAAGTTTCTGTCCAGATCCCGAGTTTTGGCTGCGATGACTTCAATGTGATCGAAACGCGGTATGTCACAAAGGACCAGGCTGGTACGTGCCAATATCGTGACCCCGCCGAAGCCATCAGTCCTCGGTCTGGACAGATAATTGTATCCTTTCACCCGAAACGCCTTACCTTCACGCTCCCAAGATTCACACAAAAACATCACATTCACATCGTTATTGGTCAGATAATTCCGCAACATATCGCCATTGGCATATATACTGCGAATATTTATCTGGCCAATTTTCATGCATTCATTGGATCTCAATATTCGCTCTACCATTCAAAGAAATGAAGAAGGGAGAGGGCATTTATAAACGCAAATGCGTTCTCTCTCCTCCTTCCCTCATTCATCATCAATCATACTTACATGGTTAGTTCCAAATAGTGTGAATTCTTTTGGAGTTAAATTAGAATGTCTCATTGCTAGCCATGCTTCATTTTTTTGATTGTCTCTATGTCCATTGCTGTATTACAAGTTGTTTGTTGATTTGATTGCGGTTGTTGTTGTAATCTTTCTTGTTGTTGTTGTACTTGCTGTATTTGTTCTTGTAGTATGTTCGCTTCTAGTAGTTGTTTTGGTTGTTGCGGCTGTTGTTGGTTTGTTGTTGTTGTACTTGATCTTTTTGTTGCTGTTGTTGTTGTAGTTGGTTTAAATGTGTCTGTTGTTGTCTTGAAGTTGAAATAGTTTTTTGATATGATTGTGGTTTTGTCTGTTCTAGTTGGTTTTCTTTGGTTTGCGGCTTTTGTGTTGTGTTTGGTAGGTTAAAGGCTGATTTTAGTGTATCTGCATATGTTGTCTGGTTAGCTGGTGTGGTGTGGTTACTGCCTACCGCGTCTGTCGTAAAATGGGCGTAACGCGCGCAACCTTTGTACTAATGAACACTCATTTTGATAACAAAATTTTATCATTTGGACGTGCTGCTCAATCGTGTAACTTGTCATCGTGATTTGGCATCAGTGACTGAAAAAAATACCAGATTAGACAGACGCCACCAAAAGAACATGGCCGCCACAGGCTGCCATTTGTACAAATTACTTACTTATGCATACACAACTCGTGCCACTGTATCTCACAGTAGACTGTACGCCACAATGAAACATAATTTGCGTATATATACACCAAAACCTCGATTTGCGACGATAATACGTTCGATAAAGATGCGTACTCAAACTGAAATGTCGCAAATTGAAACATCGCAGTTCGATTTTAAATACATACATATTATATTTAACACATTGAAAACGTTCTTTATTTACTTTAAATGTGCGTTTATACTTGCGGAAATCAAAATGTACGCACTTGCTTCCGCACTATAAACCAATCAAATTTCGTGAAATGCTTTATGCCCCGCCTACTAATTTCACACTCAAGCTGAACTATTTTTAACTTTGTTGTTGTTTTAATACATTAGGTACGATTCTGCAGAATTTTTTCCTCAATCGCTTCCGCAAGTATAACGCACAGTAACAGTCAAACAATAACAAAAGTAGCATTACCATCAATTCATTATTTCAAAATAAGATGAATATATGTAAATTTGTGAAATAATTCCAATTCTAAACCACCCTCAACATCCATTTGTTGATGGCTGTGGTTGGAAATATTTGTCTATCTTTTGCTGAACGGATTCTCTCTTTGTCGCATCATAAATTGCCTTATATGAACTGATATTTGCAGTTAAAGTCCGAGAAATGATTCACCTTTTTTTCGTGTCAGGGTCATCTTTTCTAAAAATTTCAATTGGTTCGTCAATTAAACTTAGAGCTCTGCCAATTCGTTTTCTTGTTAAAATTCTTCCTTTTTTAATTTGGGTCAACTCACAAAGGCGGAATATCTTTGGTATCGTTGCGATCCATTGTCATTTCCATATCCATTTCTTGGTGTAATGAGATAAGCTCGTTGTTGTCATTGACATCCATACCATCAAAGTTTGAGTTTCGTGCAAGATTTTGAATATCTTGACAAACACTGTGTGCATCATTGCCGTTGTAACATTGTTCGACTTATAAGCACATCCAGGCCATTTTTTTCTCCAAACCCCGTTCTTGCAGGACGGTCTTAATTCATTTCAAGAACTTGAAATATTTGTTATAGCTTGCATTATGTTATAGTTTTTCCAAAAATTCTGGCATTTTAGTTTTTGTTGGGGCCGTTAATAACACTAAGGATGTAAAGGTTCACTCTTGACTTGTGGTGAATCAAGACCTAAAAGCTAGTTTAACAGCTCAACAAGGGTGATGGCTGTGTGACTAGTGAGATTTAAAACACTTGACTGTTTACTTGAATCTGACCATTATTATATCAAATTTGCGGACTTAACATGCATCTATGTACTCGTATTCACACACAGGAAGTCTGGCATTTTGATAGAATCGCATAATTGTGTGGGAAAATATTAATGCTTGACCGATATATGATCCTGTACGAGCATATGTGAGTTGTTGTTGTGTCATAACCGTTTATATGGATGACATAGTTATTGGTATGGTGGTATGTTAAATCAACATGCTCCGAGGCCCTGACATCTGTCTGAACTATTGTGGTGATATTTAAACGAGTGGTGGTATCGGCGGATGTCTGCGTCGTGCGCGAATGTATTGTGTTATTGCCAAAATTCAAAGGGTTATGAGAGTCCAGAACATTAGGTGAGACATGACGTAATGATGGATATGATGCGAATCCAACGACTTTGATTCGTATCTGGAGTTGTAATGTTGAGGTTAAAATGATGGTTTATTGATGGTCGTGTACTAGTTATGGAGGATGATATACTAAATAACGGTATAAAGGCGTCATCTATTTCGCTGATTCTATTGCTGCTAGCATATAGATGTAAATTATTACTCCTGAGAGTACATCCTCGCTGTAGTTCTAGGATGCCGTAGTGCTCCAGTACTATTTTTGATGTTGATGATCCGCATATTGACTCGATTACCATTGGTTGTTTGGTACCGAAAATCCATTGATTTCCTGCATGAAGTTTGGTGAAGAAGTTGTGAGGTGTGGACACTTCCAATGCACAGGATTCATGTTGAGTTGGTGCGTCCAAGAACATGGATATTTCGCATTGATTATACTCACTTTGACGAGTGTATATTGTGGAAATGTCGCAAAGAAGAAGTTCAGGAATTACTCCGTGGCATTTTGTTTTACCTTCCGAGGAGATGGGTGCGAAGCGTTCACGGTATTGGTCAACAAGTAGATATTTTGTTGATGAGAATATTCGCAGCTGAGTGTTATTTATTATGACTGGGGCCGGAATTACTTCGTATAAGTTGTACGTCCATGCTTGAACTAATGGAAATTCGATAGCGATGATGGCATTTGACTGGGTTACGCAGGTTCTAACCGTCATTACTTGGTATAGATGGTGTAACTCCAAGAGCCCGTGTCCGGGAAGAATAGTTGATTTTGGCACATGCTTCAATGAACAACAGTGGGGGGGGGAATGAATGATGTGATTTTTAGCCCCGGTTAATACTTGTAGTAGACCTCGTTGGGTGTCTTCAACATGCTTCATGGCTTGTCCGAATTGCAATGAGAGCAATATTGTTGCTAACGCCTTATCTTGAAACGTCTGGTACTCGTTCAATGCTGCTAACTCGTGTTCCAGGCATTGGTGTGCGTTCACGAGTTGTTTTAATTGTTAGGCGGTTATATCGCTGCTGTGTTTGAATAATTTCACCGTATTGTCGATGATAGATGTTTGATTTTTTAACAATTTTAAGGTGTATTCTTCATTGCGTTGAATTCGTTCAAACTCTTTTTCATATTGCTCCGCTTCATATTGCTTCCCTTTGAGATAGGATCCCGAACATGTTCCCAGCTATTTTGCTAATGGTATCGCCCAATCCTCGTTTTATTCTGTGATAGTTTAAGTCGTTGCGTGTTAGAAAGTCGTTGTCTTCTTTTATGTTATTGAATTGCCACTGAAAATTGTTGTATTAAGAGGTCGCAGTTGATGGTGATTACATGGCTGCAGGCTGCTTCAAGTAGAGTAAGACCATTTTCCATGTTACGTAATTCTTGCCAATAATTGGTCAAGTTATACCGAATGACCAGAGTCCATTTGGTCGCCAATAATTCTACTTTCGCGATGGTATCAAAGTATATTCCTGAGTTGGTCCATTACTTGATTATCACCGATAATTGAGGTTGTGTGGCATACGATTCCCTTCCGTACGATTGGTAGGACTTCGGTTTTGTTTTGCGTGGCGACTTGGTTGTTGTCGGCGAGTGGGATGGTTCGCTATGTCCTGTAACTTCTCACTCTCTCCCTCACTTATTGGTTGTTGGATAGGTAATGGTAACATTGGGATGATCAGTGGTTTTCACAGTTACGACCCGGCTTAGTCCATCCTTGCCGAGATGTAACTCCAGAATTCGGCCTAGCTTCCATCTGGTTGGGGGTAACAGTTCATCTCGTAATAAGACAATGACACCTTTGACGATGGTTTTTGATTCCTTTCGCCATTTGGGCCGCTACCGTAGACGATGTAAGTAATCCCTTGTCCACTTTTCCCAAAACTGCGACCGCATATTCTGCACCACCCTCCATCGAGATGAAAAGTTTTTTGGAACGTCTGGATGTTATTTTTCTGGAGGAGCTGTAAGTGAATTTCCAATTAAGAAATGGCCTGGGGTTAACACTTCAAGGGATTCTGGATCCTCAGTTAATGGGCAGAGTGGCCTGGAATTTAGGCACGCTTCTATCTAGTTTAGTAAAGTTGTCAATTCCTCGAATGTTAACCTCGTATCGCCTATACATTTTTTAAGATGAGTTTTGACGGACTTTATTCCTGCTTCCCACAGTCCCCCGAAGTGTGATGCTGAAGGAGGAATAAAATGCCAATTGATGGGCTGCATTAGTTTGCTAGCTCCTACAAAGGTGGTTCCATTGTCGTTGTATATATGGGCGACGTTGCCTCGCCGTGCAATGAATCGCCTAAAGGCGCTTATGAATCCTACCGTAGTTAAATCCTATGTGACCTCGATGAGAATTGCTTTAGTACTGAGGCAGATGAAGATGCAGATATACCCTTTGTAGGACTTATTTCCACGGCCTTTGCTCGTTCGTATATTAATGGGTCCTGCATAATCCACTCCCGTAAATGTGAATGGTCGAGTTACAGTTACTAGAGGAGCAGGCAAGTTTCCCATGAGCTGTTCCGTGGTTTTAACCTTAAACCGATGGCATCGTTTGCAATGGTGCGTGTGTTGTTTAACTGATTGAACCCCTCTGATGATCCAGAACCGTTTTCGAGTATATGCCAAAGTTAGAAAATTCCTCCCATGTAATGTTTGGCGATAGCCCCAATCCAGGACCAAGTCGGCAAAGTGTCCCTTTTATTGGATTATAACCGGATGTCGTTCTTCATACGGGAGCTTAGAATTTTCCAGTCTACCTCCTACCCGAATTACGTCGTTTTTGTCCAGAACGGGATATAGTGAACGAAGCTTGCTATGCTTATTAAGAGACTTGTTTCTGCTTAGCGATGAATGTTCTTCTGCGAGTGCCACTTGCTGGAGTGCTTGGACTAAACGTAACAATGCGTGATCCCACTCTTTTTGCCCTATTAGTTCTCGATATTTGGTCGGCCATTTTAATATGTAGACTGTTACTCGGATGAGTTTGGTAAGAGATGAATATTTATTGATTAACCAATCAACTGCTACTTGACTAGTTAGTATTTGGAGATGTGAACCGAATGTAATCTCTTCTGATGTCTCGGAAATCTGCTCCCCCTCATATAGTTCCTTGTTTAGCAGGAAACTTGGTCTCTTCCACCAACTGTCTAGTGATCTCAGTTTTTTTGCCGTCACCGTCACCCCTCTTGATGCGAAGTCTGCGGGATTATCTTCCGACCGAATATGTTTCCATGACTGTATGTCGCTGATGGTTTGAATTTGTGCGACCCGGCTTGCGACAAACATTTTCGTGATCATGGAATCGGTCCATAAGGTTATGTTGTTGATGTTCACGTCTAGGGCTTTGGTTACTTGTTGTATTAGTCGGCTTACCAATAATGCTCCACTTAGCTATAGGCAAGGGATGGTTAGTTTGGACTTCATTGGGCCACTTTAGTTTTTGCCGTTAGTAGTCGGCTAGTAATTTGGGCGTGTATGATAATTTTGCTGTATATTACGGCAGTGTAGGCGGACTCGGACGCATCACAAAATCCGTGTAACTCAACACTGCAGTTGTTTGTGGCATAATTAAGGTATCGCGGTATCTGGATGGTTTGACTTTCATTTAAGTCCCGCTTAAGGTGATCCCATTTCCTAGAGAGTTCGGGTGGCAATGGGTCATCCCAATTCAAGTTCAAACTCCACATTGTCTGATACATTAGTATCAGTAAAATTTTTGACATTTCCGACAAATATTGCCGCTTAGTGAGTTTGCTGTTATTAGGTGGTAACTGAACGTGGAAGATGAAGTAATCTCCCTTTGGATTATAGCGAATTCCTAATGTTGCAATCGCCTGTTCGTCACTAGTTGGGATTCTACATAGTTGTTGAGCTTTTTCAACGGTGTCAGTGCCGGTTAGAACATCAACTACATAGAAATCCCGTTTGAGAATGCAACTCGCCTCTGGATGTTGAGCGGATTCATCTTCAGCCAGTTGATGTAGTGTACGAATGGCGAGGTAAGGCGCGGCGGATGTTCCATACGTAACGGTAGTGAGTTGGTATTCTTGCAAAGGTTGATGTTTATTTTCTCTCCAAATGATGGTTTAATAACTTTGATGTTCTCTCTGCATTCGTATTTGGCGATACATCTTTTCGATATCTCCGGTGAACACTATCCGGTGTACTCTCCATCTCAGTAGAATGGACCACAAGTCATTTTGCAGTGGAGGCCCAATATGCATCACGTCATTTAGACTTTGGCGTGTAGATGTCGGCATTGAAGCATCGAATACCACCCTAATTTTTGCGGTATCCTGTATTTTTCAACACCGCATGGTGAGGTAGATAATAGTTCCCTTTATTGGGCATAATCGGCTTCATGTGGTGCGACCTGATGTACGTGGTCATGAAATTTACGTATAGCTCCCTCAGGTTAGGGTTCCGGTCCAATTTTTATTCCAATTCTAAGAAACGCTAGATGCCTCGAGTGTCCCAATAGGTCTACTTGATGTTCTTTAAATGGAATTTGAACAATATATCTCCCATTCGGGTCTCGGCTGGTTGTTTGTGAGAAAATCTGTTCACTTTCATGTTCGATCTCCGGCTTGCCGCTGATGGTCGGAATTTCCTCTATTTCCCAGATCTCTCCATATCTCTCCATATCTCCCTCGTTTCTGTTACCGATATGGACTGCAGTGTTTTGTGGAGCTCCGCTGATTGGAGTTGGTCCGGAGATTAGCCAACCGAAGCTAGTTTTTATTGCGCTAGGCTTACCCTTTATGATTCGAGTGCCAACGAAATCGCTGTACACGTCTGCTCCTAGCAGCAGATCGATTGGGGCTAAAAGATGATATTCCGGATCAGCCAAAACCAATTTATTTCATTTATCGTTCTGGCTTCGTTGTATTGGTTGTTCGGGTATCCATTGTAATTTTTGGCAACACATATGCCTTTACCTTTAATTTGTATGTTGATAGGAAATGCGGTTTAAGAAAGGCACATTGTTACGATGGAATTTGCCATGTTTGTATTATTAGCCCCAATTCCTGATATATTCACGGTGGTTTGTGGCAGTGTTATACCAAGACGTTGAACCGCGGATTTCGTGATCAAAGAGACTTGCGATCCTGGATCTATTAAAGCTCGTACATTGGTTGGAACGCCACAGATGGTATTGATCGTTACAACGGCTGTTGCCAATAATGTTGTTTGAGTACCGTGCAACGTGTCGATTGATACCCTCTTTTCAGGTCGTTGATCTGGTTCGTGTAACAGCTAATGGTGTCTGTTGTTGCAGGTGACAGATACGGGTACTGAATCTGTCTTATGCAACAAGCAATTGGTGCATATCCTCGTTCTGTTGATGAAATCAATTCGCCTTTTTATGGTAATATATCGGAAGTGGTGACAACGCGTGATAAAATGCCCGTATTCTTGGCAATAAGAACATGTGACGGTTGATTTTGGTGAGATCGGCCTCTGATGGCTGTTCTCCGTATTTATGAGTTCCTTTCGCTGGACCTTGTATTCAGGTTTGGCTGCCCGTGAGGATAATGCTTTGTTCAATCCGGAGGCTTCCTTCGCTTGAAACCAACTCAATAAGAACTCTAAGCAGCTCTTTAACGGTGGCACTTCGCGTGGGCAATCGAGGCTGTTTTCAAAACGTTCCAAAGTGTCGAAGTCTAACTTCTGCATTACAAGATGTGCTATGATGGCTTCAAATAGGTTTTCTAGCTGAAGATTTTTAATGTTGTGCAGCAACATCTCGACGATGGTGGCATGCAGGGTTTTGATACTAGCGGCTGATGAATGTTGTATGTTGTGCAGGGATGTAATCACGTTGAAGTACGACGAGGCCAACAATCGCTTGTTATTATACCTCGCTTGTAGAATCTGCCATACCGCCTCGTAATTTTCTCCAATGGTCGGTAAATGAGCGATTAGTTGTGCCGCTTGTTGTTGGAGATGCGATTTTAAATACGTCAACTTTAGTGTGTTTGAAAGTTGAGTATTTTGATGTATCCGCCTGGTGAAGATGTCGTCAAACGCGTACCAATTTTCGTATTTACCGTGAAACGTGGGTATTTCCACTTTTGGTAGTTTTACGGGCGATGTTGATGTATATGGTATAGTTAGCTCTTGCTCCATTTTGATTACTAGGGACTCTACTTCGGATGTTATACTCCCGTTGTAATCATCGGTGAAGTATTTGTATTGACCTTCCTCATTGATTTCTATGAGGATACATCGGTGCAGCCGATTAATCTCCTTCATTTCGGAGTTGAGTTGATGAATTTTTAATTTCAGGTACTCGTTTGAGAAGTCTCCTGATGTTAGTTTTGTATTAATTGCGTTCATTTTTCGATACATTAAACGCATTCCAATATCTTGTTGCCGGAGTAGTTTTTGTACCGTAGCTTGACCTTCCCCTGTTGATATGTAATCACTTGTATCATGATGTTTGAGCTGCCGCAATGGTTCACTAAATTCTTTTTGTGCCGTATCGGATCTTGGAGGTGGTGCTTCTTCCTTACTGGTGATTGACGATCCGGTCCTAAGGATGTTGAGTGGGAGACTTGTGGCTAAGGTAAGCTTTTGGATGTCCCTTTCAAGCATGGGAATGTCCTCTTCAAGGCCGCGGATGTCGTCCATCGCTTTTGTGTACGCCCATTTTATCTCCTGGCGCTCGTCCAAATATGGATGTGCTTTGGGTAACGTCCCAAGATCGACAATCTTTTTGTCGTTGTCAATATTTTTTATATTGTGCTTCGATATTTTTCTTGAGTGTTTCGTAGAACCCTCTGGTGATTGGTCGGCCGGCATCGCGCTTTATTTTCGCGATGTGATGAAACAGCTCTCCGACTGATTTTGTAGAAGTGTGTCCATTTTTACGTTCTCGACTCGATGACTGGATGTTGTTCTGCCGATTCTGGACGTTCTCAACTTGATGTTGTTTGTGCACTTAATTGTTTCGTGGGCGGTATTTGTTTTGCTCGAAGGACCAATGTAAAGATTCACTCTTGACTTGTGGTGAATCAAGACCTAAAAGCTAGTTTAACTGCTCAACAAGGGTGATGGCTGTGTGACTAGCGAGATTTAAAACACTTGACTGTTTACTTGAATCTGACCATTATTATATAAAATTTGTTTCTTTATATACTATTTAAATCATAAGTACAATAACAACTATAATAACAACTAGCAGGTAAATTTGCTGATCGTACATTTTAACTAGTTAAAAAATATTTAGTGCGGACATAACATGCATCTATGTACTCGTGTTCACACACAGGAAGTCTGACTATACGAGCATATGTGAGTTGTTGTTGTGCCATAACCGTTTATATGGATGACATAGTTATTGGTATGGTGGTATGTTATATCAACAAAGGAACTGTTTCAATATTCTACGAAGGTAAGAGCTTTTAAATGTCGAAATCACCCGTTGATCCATTGGCTGGATCACTGAGGTGGTGTTGGGAGGCAGAGATATAAATTTAACTTTATCCAATAAATTATTAATATATATAAGTTGGGTGACCAGGACAAATATTTACAAGCACCAACGCTTCAAAATCTAATTTTTCGTTTCTACAATAAGTTTTGATTTCCGGAACAGCGCAAGCTGTTACCCAATCTTAGAATAATGTTGCCGTTATCCAAGCGTTTTTGTTAGCGCAGTGTTCAGGCAGTTGATTCTTATTGCAGCCTTTCATTGCTCTGGGATTTTCAGACTGGATAATTAGTAATGGTTGAAATTTGAAATCTTCTTCTGCATTTCCCCCGGGAAGAAGAGTAAGCCTCTTCTTACTAGCTTTAGGTCCCGATGTGGATCTTTCTTTTATCGAAATATAGGTTTTGTTTGGTAGTTTTTTCTAAAACAAGCCGGTCTCATCAACGTTAAAATACGGTTTTGATAAATAAGCTCCTTCTCGGATTATAGCTTGTAATTCTGCTGGATACAGTTCAGCAGCAGCAGTGTCAGCACTGGCTGCTTCATCTCTTAATCTGATATTGTGAAGGCCGACATTTGAATCGCTCAAACTAACCATGACTAGCTGCAAAAGTTTCACACTTATTACCCGCGTTATCAACAAAATGCAATACCGCTTTCTTTTAGATGTCCTCATACAAGCTTCTGGCCTTCTCTTGGATAATCATCTTGCTTAGCGGAATTTTTTTTGACGTGGGTTGCTCAATCCAAATTAAAAGCAATGTCTCCATTTTTAGCATGGCAGCACGTTTCATTCTCGTCATCGCTTTTAAACCGACAGAAGTCGAGGCTTCTTTAATTTTCATTACATCGCGGTCTCTTATTTTTTTAACTGTCGATCGTGCCAGTCCAAGTGTTCTTGCAATATCAGATGATATTTCCCCAGTTCCAAAAACGTCGCAAAACATTGAGTTTTGTTTCGAGACAAATAGTTCTTCTTAATTTTTTAATAATTTTTGAGCTCATGATTACGGCTAAACTGAGGTTAAAAGGTGTTGTTTATCCAAATAAATACTTAACTAATATATATATATATATGTCAATGTTTACCAGAAAGAATAAAAGTTATGTTATAAAAAAATAATTAATTGTTAACACAGAAACTAGAATATGCACAACACAGCCACTTGCATGCACAGTAAAACTAAACGAAATAATCAAATGTATATGTAGTGTGGGATTCCCCGATAAACATTTAATGTACATATGTACATATGCATTTGAATAACGTTCATGCATTTCCAGAAAAACAAACATTTAAGTGCAACAAAGAATTTAAGCGACGCAAACTGAAATTTGGTAGTAAAAATTTACCGTCGCAATTACGAAACGTCGCAACTCGAATCGTCGCATATCGAGGCTGTAGTGTATGCGATAACTTTCTACATAAAAGCTACTGGTTTATACATTTTATTTAAAAATTTTGATAGTTTATAAGTTTGCCAGGTTTCACTATAAAATTATTTTTATTTCACTCAAATGTCCATTGTTGTGTTTAGACAGCTTGCGGTTATATTCGCATGAGCTATGTCATATGTCTTTAATATTATACTTAGTAATAGGTTACCACTGGTGAGGCCTATTAATGAGAACACGTGCAGTTAAGTTGAATTTTTAACTTTATTCTAGCTTTTTATTACACTAAAATTCTTTTTTTATATAAAGTTTACTGCTGCCTAAGCAGTTTAAACATACAAATAAATACAAAAATACGTAAATACCAACAGTGTTTATATTACAAATTAAAATTACGTTATATCCGGTAGTGTACGGTATCCGGATGTACAGCAGACAGATTATTTGCATGTTGTGTTTTCAACATATTCCCGGGCCCTTATGCATCTGGAAGTGGATCTGTCTGCTGGGCTGCGACTACATGATGTCTTATTTTACTAAGCATTATGCAAGTAATAACAGCAACAATTACCGGGAGGATCAAATGCGCGAACATGCAGTTAATGCAATGTAACAACATGCAATTAATTCAAGTTCTGACGATACAATTCGGATAGAAGAGAACCAACGCGACCACGAAGAGCCACCACATACAATAGGGTAAGTATGGATGGAAAAGCAATTTTAATTAAGTTATACGAGGACGGGAAAAGTGTTGTTGAAGCAGCTGCAATTGCCGGGATTAACACAAGCACAGCATATTCAATAGTTCAGAGATTTATTATGAAAGACGGCGAGGTTATTATTGAAAAAAAAAATGTGGCGGACAGCGAGAAACAAAAATAACTCCTCAAATACTATCAAAAATTGAAGAAATTGTAGAACAATATCCGGCGATTACTTTAACAAATATTAAAACAAAAATCTTCCAATTATAACGGGTGATTTTTTAAGAGCTTGAGAACTTTTTTTTAAAAAAAAACGCATAAAATTTGCAAAATCTCATCGGTTCTTTATTTGAAACGTTAGATTGGTCCATGACATTTACTTTTTGAAGATAATTTCATTTAAATGTTGACCGCGGCTGCGTCTTAGGTGGTCCATTCGGGAAGTCCAATTTTGGGCAACTTTTTCGAGCATTTCGGCCGGAATAGCCCGAATTTCTTCGGAAATGTTGTCTTCCAAAACTGGAATAGTTGCTGGCTTATTTCTGTAGACTTTAGACTTGACGTAGCCCCACAAAAAATAGTCTAAAGGCGTCAAATCGCATGATCTTGGTGCCCAACTTACCGGGCCATTTCTTGAGATGAATTGTTCTCCGAAGTTTTCCCTCAAAATGGCCATAGAATCGCGAGCTGTGTGGCATGTAGCGCCATCTTGTTGAAACCACATGTCAACTAAGTTCAGTTCTTCCATTTTTGGCAACAAAAAGTTTGTTAGCATCGAACGATAGCGATCGCCATTCACCGTAACGTTGCGTCCAACAGCATCTTTGAAAAAATACGGTCCAATGATTCCACCAGCGTACAAACCACACCAAACAGTGCATTTTTCGGGATGCATGGGCAGTTCTTGAACGGCTTCTGGTTGCTCTTCACTCCAAATGCGGCAATTTTGCTTATTTACGTAGCCATTCAACCAGAAATGAGCCTCATCGCTGAACAAAATTTGTCGATAAAAAAGCGGATTTTCTGCCAACTTTTCTAGGGCCCATTCACTGAAAATTCGACGTTGTGGCAGATCGTTCGGCTTCAGTTCTTGCAGGAGCTGTATTTTATACGGTTTTACACCAAGATCTTTGCGTAAAATCTTCCATGTCGTCGAATAACACAAACCCAATTGCTGCGAACGGCGACGAATCGACATTTCACGGTCTTCAGCAACACTCTCAGAAACAGACGCAATATTCTCTTCTGTACGCACTGTACGCATTCGTGTGGTTGGTTTAATGTCCAATAAAGTAAACTGAGTGCGAAACTTGGTCACAATCGCATTAATTGTTTGCTCACTTGGTCGATTATGTAGACCATAAATCGGACGTAAATCGCGAAACACTTTTCGAACCGAACACTGATTTTTGTAATATAATTCAATTATTTGCAAGCGTTGCTCGTTAGTAAGTCTATTCATTATGAAATGTCAAAGCATACTGAGCATCTTTCTCTTTGACACCTTGTCTGAAATCCCGCGTGATCTGTCAAATACTAATGCATGAAAATCCTAACCACAAAAAAATCACCCTTTATAATGATGATTTGAGTACGACAGCCATAGGAAACGCGCTAAAAACTATAAAAATAACTCTCAAAATTGCACGAATTGAAGTGGATCGATTAAACAGTACTCGCACCATCGAATTACGGAAGGAATATGCATTGAGTTATTCGGAAAATGCTCCAGTAGAACGAGAAAAAATTATTTTTCTGGATAAATCGGGGTTCAATTATCATTTGAGAAGGTCAAAAATTAACACACCAGCGCGTGTTACAGTGCCTACCGTAAGAGGACGCAACGTATCGCTCATCGCAGCTATGAATAACCAGGGCATTATTTGTCATAAAACAGTGGCGAATCAGTCAATACAACCATATTTTGTGAATTTTTAAGACAATTATTTGGAACGCTGGAATCGCGAGGTATTACTAATGCTTGGCTCGTGCTTGATAATGCAGCGATACACAAGACAGCGGAAATTCGCGATTTTATTGGTAGCACATCACACATTTTAAGTTATTTGTCCCCATATTCCCCTATGCTTAATTCCATAGAAAACGTATTTTCAAAGATCAAATTGTTAGCAAGGAATTTGTTGACTGCTACATCGCCAAATCTATCGTTGGTCAATGTAATTTTGCTAACAAAATTACCTACAGCGGCAGCAGGACTTCCTTTACATTGATTGCTTTGCTATATATACTTATTAATATCTATAATTTGACACACTGAACTTTGTAAAACCATGAATATAAATTTAAAAAATAAACGAATTTGAAATTATTAAAATGAAATTTTAACTTTATTTTTGCGAATTTAAACTTTACATGATTGAATTTATTTTGTGTTAGTATTATCTTGAACGTGAAAACTTTGAATTTCATATGGGATAGCATGAATTCATTTGGGACAAAATTGATTTTGATGTTGGTAATTGCGAATTTGAAGTTAAAAACCTATATATATATATGAATGTCTGAATTGGTGTTGTTTTTATATTTATTTTTTACATATGATGTGTCGCTCATGCTTATTGTGTGTCTTTTGTATGAACGTAAACATGCATGTACGTTGAATGGTATATATCGTTTACATTGTCGTAGCGATTTGTATTTTGCATTTAGTTTATTGATTAGGTTTTTATTTGGTTTGTGATGATGGAATTTTGATTCGCAATGGGCGAAGGCTTAGGACTGGGATGACCTTTTACCACAGGATATTTTAGAAAATTGGTGCAAACTACGCAGTGAGCTAAATCTAATTGAAAAAATTACTATACCAAGATGGTTGAATTTTAACTCTATGATAAACCTTCATGGATATTCGGATCCATCACAAAAGGCTTATGCTGCTGTAGTTCATGTTCAAATGAAACTGGTGAAGTAAAAGTAACAATCGTGTGAGCTAAAACCAATGTAGCTCCGGTGCAGAAACAAATAATGATACAAAAGCAACAACTCTGCGCAGCACTTCTACTCGCAAAATTAATGCATAGTATTCATCTGACGATGGGTGAATGAAAACACAATGTGTATTTGTGGATGATTCTCAAATAGTACTAGCATCGGCAACCCAGCCAATTGCGCCTCTCGGGGTATACTACAATCAGAACTTTTAAATCCACACCTCTGGTGGACAGGACCAAAATGGCTCAATTATTCAGAATCAGAACGGTCAATTAACTCCCAGCCTTCAATCAACTGTAACGTAACCACACAACCAACACTGATTGAAGCGATCTTCAATAAAAATTCAAATTCAAATAAAATTGTTCGTCTCTTAGCTTATTGCAAACGTTTTATCAATAATTGTAAATCAAAACCTAGTGAAAGTCTTCAACCATTCTTAACGTGCAGTGAGTTAAATAAATCTAATGACCTATTAATAAAATATGTCCAAGAGAAGAATTAAAAACTCGTAAAGCTTATTTACCTATGAATAAAATCCATAGATTAATAAATTTTAATCTTTTCATAGGTAAAAATGGTATCCTCAGAGTTGCCGGGCAGATAACTAATGCGACCATTCCATACGACGTGAAGCATCTGATATTGCTACCACACAAAGATGACGTCACCGAAATGTTGGTTCGCACAACTCATGAGGAAGTACTCTGCGGCAAACACACATTAGTGCACACAAAATTGAAGAAGAATCCAATAATTAATTGCCAAGTAATTATACGCCGTGTAATAAAAAGGTGTATCAAATGCATCACGTACACATCGAAGCCTATGCATCCATTAATGGGTGATTTACCATCAAACCACGTCACCCTAGTCAGACCATTCTTGACAAAATGAGTTGATTACGCTGGGCCGATATACGTTCAACCATCAAAACGCCGAGGCCTTAAGCCTGAGAAGACCTTCATAGCTGTTTTCGTATGCCTAAGCTGTTCACCTCGAGTTAGCTGGCAACCTATCAACTGACTCATGTATTGCTGCACTGCGTCAATTTATAGCGTGGTCTTTGTCACGAAATTATAAGTGACAAGGGATCAAATTTCATTGGGGCTAAAAATGACCTAAATATATTGTTCCACACAGTAAACGATACTAAAATAGCCCATTTTCTCTCCCAAAACAGATTAATTGGAGATTTAATCTACCAACTGGTTCATATTTTGGAGGTTTATACGAGGCAGCAGTGAAATCCATTAAATACCATCTGAAGCGGACATTAGGAGAAAGCAATCATTTTAACACAAATCGAGGCAATTCTCAATTCCAGGTCACTTTGTGTTAATTCAAACGATGATATCAACCCATTGAAGCCAGCCCATTTTTTGATTGGTCATCCATTTACATATTTACCCGAATACGATTTGAACCATATAAAACTTAATCATTTATCTCGGTGACAATACCTACAACAACTACGGCAGGACTTTTGGAAAAAGTGGCATTCTACATATTTGACGTCATTGCGAAAATGAATGAAGTGGCCGTCAAATGCAAACGCAATTAAATTGAATGACATCGTACTATTGCATGAACAAAATCTCTGGAAAATTGGACGTGTTGTTGAGCTGCATCCTGGACAAGACAGCATCATTCCGGCCGGCAGTATGTATAAGTTCATCAAGTGCATCACCTAAAAATAATGATTCTTATCTTTGATTTGTTTTTGTTTGACAAATGTAAACTTTGTGACCAATCTTAATAACTCTTGTTAATTTGTAACCAACCTTAATAATCCTTGTTTGACAACATAATTACCTAAATGTATACACACTAAAACGTTATAAATGTATAAACCCCTTTAAAACACAACAAATGTAATTTACTATAAAAATACGTTGTGTAAAGTTTTGGCCACCTATGTACAAAATTAAAATCAAATTGTATACATTGTAGCATATAGGTAAAATACTTGCAACAACAAATGAAAACTTTATTCGTGAATCAACCATCAAACGATCAACATCACCACAAATTATTCATAGTAAAAATAAAATTGTAAATTCATTTTGTGAAACTTTGTGTTTTGATAGTGGAACCCGCAACCTGTTGGCACATTTATTTGGTACTTGAAGCCGGAGATTTCTTGGTGCCTTTTAGTTTGCCAAAATTAATTTATTTGGATTCAAAGACACGCACAACCACAGTATAAATCATACCGAGGTTTATACATATTTATTGTCTGAAAGTCTGCCACGTTGGGCAGTCTATCTCTTCCATGTCATCTGCCAAACGTTTCCTAGTGTCATCATCTAATTTACTGAGCACTAAATGAATGAGCCATGAATCTCGACTTTCTGCAGTACTTCCTATAGCGCTCTTATACCCCTTATACCTCTTACGCCCTTATACGTTTCGCAGATGTTTGGCTATTGCAACTGATACCTTGGGTTGGGTGAGAAAAGTTTTAATATACGAGTTAATAATGAGTTTCCTTTTATTATACCTCTTTACTAGTTTCTCGTACGCTTCAATATAATTGTTTTCTGTAATCGCCAGGTGTCGTAGCGAAGCACTCGCCTCTCCATTAAGTGCGCCTTGTAGATATCGAATTTTTTGCACACTCGATAAGTTTGGAATGTTATGTACTGTTGCGATGAACATATCGTATGTAACTTGATTTCGTTGCGACTGAAATAATATTTTAACTAACTATAGCTAAATTTGAACAAACTGAATATAATTGTCGGTGGTACATTATCATGTTGAGCGTTTTCACACTTTTGAACTTTATTTTTAGATAATTTTTTTTTAAACTTTTTTGCAGCTGCAGTACCTATACTGAGCTGTCTGACACCGATATGCCTTGATAATCCGGGTCGTCCAAAGAATTATCTGAACTGAAATCTAAATCCTCAATTTCCCTGCAAAATTAAGTAAATTATGTTAGGTTTTATAAAAAATCATTATTCATTTCGTATTTTTACCTTTGTATAGGATAGGAATCTGATTTGGAGATTGGCGTTGATTAATTCTTGCATGTTCCAACGAAAAAATTGCCTTTACATTGGTTCACATTGGCGTCCTGACCTGAGCTGTTATCAAAAATCTCACGGCGTATACTAATCTCGCAAATTAAATTAATGAACAATTTTAAGAAAAATCATAAAAAAATTCGTACATTTACTTTTGTAAAGATGGGCACTTGATTTGTGTTTCTCCATAGTCAGCAGGGTTTTAAACGGCGCTATTATTGTTTTGGTCATCATGATACATACATACATACAAAAAACGTATATATTTTTCTATTAAATGATTCTAAAAAATTAAAAGAAATAACGATTTCAGTATAATATGTAATAAAGACTTGATATCTAAATTTTATATTATCTTTTTGGTCGTGATTTGTTTACTTTTTCTAAGAAAAAACTACCTATAACCAAATTCAACAAAATCACTACGTACATAAAAAACAATAAAAATACGTATGCGAGAGAAAAAGACAAAATTATAAAAAATGAAAGATTATGACAGAACGACAGTATGAATGTAGGCAACTGTCAAGCGTCACAAATTGTTTTATATTACAACAACACAAATAACTGATCCATATGATTCGTTGAAAGTTGACCAATTTAGAGAGACTGGTTTTTTTAAAAGTAATTTTTCATGTTTCTTTTTTTTGCTGCCTTCTGGAAAATATACGTTGTCATTTGGTGTGAGAGGAGTTTAGAAGGCATTGTTACTACCATATAATACGTACAATAAACTTACACGAGTATGTTGTTTCTAACAAGAAAAAAATAGCAGCAATATGTATACGAATCCAATTAGAATATTCTAGAAAATTGCATGTGATAGTTTTTACACTGTTAAATACATTGTTGATAGTCTCTATCAACTCTATCAGCTCTATGATAATAGAAAGAGCTGAAACGCTCGCCTTGTTTTTCGCCACTCAAATTGGATTCCGATTTATATGTTGAGTGTTTGATTATTCAATTCAACTTTTCTAAAAATATTTCATCGAGATGTAAATTATAATTTTGATCAAACAATTAAATTTTCCATCGCCAGATTTATGTTTAAATAAAACTCGTTTATTTAAAAAAATAGTTGTCACACTGTAAAGTTCCAGTAACAAAACACCGTAAAGTTTATACCAACCGGATTGGTACCGAATTTTTTTGTGAATAACATATTCTGTGCACTAATTGCCAATAAAAAATCATCCAAAGTTTGTACCAGAATGCCACTATTATCGGGTGATTGCTATAGGCTTAACCTTTCAAATTTCATTTGAAAATATGGTTTAATTTCCAAACGGATTGGTCGCGATAGATTTAATTCAGTAAAACCTTTTCATTGAATTCGTTGGGTGGTACACGTTAAATGACCAATAACAGGACATCGTGGAGTGTAAACATTTCCGACTTCAATCCATTTTGAAATGTTACTTATGTCACTTGAAAGATTAAGTCCAAATTGTGTCATCAGTATATAAAGAAAATTTGGTACAAACTCTACGATTTTTCATTCAACGTGTGCCACTCAACGAATTCAATGAACGAGTTTATTTAAAAAATCTATCGCGACCAATCCGTTTGGGAATCAAACCTATTTTTTTTTGAAAAATTAAGCCTTTAGAAATTATCCGATAATTGTGACATTTGGTACAAACTCTGCTATGCCTTGTTATTGACTATTGAAAGTATACTACTTCTACTATTACTTTATGATTTCTTGTTCATACGTTCAAATTTATTTTTGATATGTTTCGTTTACTTACATCGAATTACGTATTCTCCCTAATACATGTATGACGTTAGGGGAAAACCCCCGACAAATGCCAAAACATTCAAAATACGTTGATTGGAGTTAAAGTAATGGCAAATTAAACACCTATTTTTTATTATTATTTTGTTTTTTTATTGATTTATAAGAAGTTATATCTTTAATATTACTATTTTGTTGGACCGCTTTTTGTTTTTATTACACCGGTACAACCCAGCAACTGATGTGCAAAAAAATTGGTCAAGCAATTATTTTATTTTACGCCTACCGTTCTTGGCCGTCATTAGGGTGCAGAT
The DNA here is from genome assembly GCA_963691935.1 of Nephrotoma guestfalica. Lineage (NCBI taxonomy): Eukaryota > Metazoa > Arthropoda > Insecta > Diptera > Tipulidae > Nephrotoma > Nephrotoma guestfalica. The sequence continues at coordinate 50,098 of CAVNVL010000041.1, read as the reverse complement.
GTTTTATTGCCTGTAATTTTTTTTTTTTGAGTATTAATAGTGCATATTTTGTAAGATTAAGTTTTTCTATAAGTGATCCTAGTCAAATAAAGAATAAAGTGCTGTTTTAGTTTAAAAAAATGGGAAAAGTTAGTGAGCAGCGTAAAAGCAATATGTTGCACGCGTGAAATAGCAGAAAGTTTAAACATTCCTAAAAGTACTGTTGCGTGGAATATTACAAAATGCGAGAGATGGGCAGTACTCAAAGAAAGAAAGGCTCTGGAAGGCCCAGAAAGACAACGCAAGTCTAAGATCGTTTCATAATGTTATAATGCCGTTAGAACCGTTTTAAAACTTCATCGGACATAAGACGGGATGGTGAGCGAGCAACGAGAAAATAAATTTCAACCAGCTAGTGAGAAAAAGACTTGTTAAAGCTGGTTTGAGAGCACTTAAACCAGTCCAGAAGCCTGAGTTCACATTACTAGTGAAAAAAACATGTTTGCTATGGGCCCAGGAGCATGTTTCTTGGATTCCAGAGATGTGGAATGATGTGATTTTCTCCGATGAATCAAAATTCAAGCTGCATGTTGGAGATGGAAGAGTTCTCGTAAGAAGAAATCCGGTCGAGAGGCTTAGCAACGAATGTCATTTAAGACTTCCACCGAAAATTGAAGGAATTATGGTCTGGGGATGCTTTTCTGGAAATGAAACCGGTCGATTGTGCTTCCTTAGTTCCAGCATTACAGCAGCTATTTATCTGCAGGTCCTGCACAACGAATTTGAGCCTTCTGTGTTAATGCTTTTTGGCGAGACTTGCACATTTATTTTTCAACAGGACAACGCTCCGTGCATACCGCCAAAGTTGTGGGTTATTAATTTTGAATGGTAGATAGAAAAATTGCCTTTCAGATAAACATAAATAATGATTTTAGTTTTTTTCTTATCTCTTCATTTAAAGATAAAAAAATTCTTCGAAGAACGAATTATCGATGTGTTGAGCTGGCCCCCGTATAGTCCAGACTCAAATCCATTTGAGCCTATAATGAAGCTAGAAGTAGCAAGAAAGCGCCCAGAATCGATTCAAGCTTTAAAAAGTTTGTTTAAATGCATACCTCCTACGACTTTGAAAAATTTATCAAAATGCAATGAATCGGAGGTGCATCGCTGTAATAAAAGTAAATGACGGTCCAACAAAATATTAGTATTAAAGCTAGAACTTCTATAAATCAATAAAAAACAAAAAAAAATGTAAAATAGGTGTTTAATTTATATTTACCATTACTTTAACTCCAATCAACGTATTTTGAATATTTTGGCATTTTTCGGGGTTTTTTCCCTAAATTGCAGGTAAATTATTTTTTTCAAAAAATTACGTCATACATATATTTAAAATGAAACAATAAGCCAATTGCTTTCAAAAGTTTTGTAATTTTAGCAAAAAAAGACTCCAATTTGCAATAAAATATGTTTGCCCAATTTTTTTTCCAACACTGTATATTGAGCTTTTTTCACTTTTTTGAGGGTTTTTTTCGCGCAAAATTCTTATAAGAAATATTTTAACATTTAATAATTATTTAATACATATTTAGTTTTGTTTTTTTGGCAGAAACGGCACTACCATATACGAGTACAATTTTTATTCTTCAAATCGATAGTTTATTGTAGAGTAGTCATTTTTATTTTCGCAATATTTATGTGTTTTAATAAAATAGTTATTTTTTATTGTGGTTTTTAATTATTAATTGATTGTGATAGACGATTTTGTATTTTAAATGATTATTTGGTGATAAGACGATTATATTTCTAGTGTGATTCAATTTATTAATACAAAAAAATTTCTGTGATTCGTGATACTTCAAATTATAATTACTTTTATTCAGCTAAATAAAATTAAATCAATTTAATTTACCTAGTATAATTTAATTCTTAAGAACATGTACAAATTTATGTTAAGAAAATATAAATATTTATTTAATAAAATTTAATTATTATATAAATAAGAAACATTTACTATTTTTGTTTTAATTTCAAAATCAATTTTAAAATGTATCAGTACGTAATAAAAACACTTCGCCCAGCGTTTCGTTTTCATTTCGATTCTATTCCATTTTTAATATAAATGTATATTAAAAACGTTTCACTTTTGTGACGCAAACAAATCGCTTTAAATAAGAATGCGAAGAAAAAAGAACTACCAATACTTAAAGACATTTAAATTAGTTCGCCTTCATTTAAATTTCATAAGTCAGGTGTAACAAAAACAACACGTTTTGCTTCGTCTAGGTGTTACACTTGCGTATGCATCATATATAAATATTTTCGAGTGCGTTACGTTTCGCCAAGTTTAAAGGGAATACACAAAGAAAATAAAGCTCACGTGTTCTCAAATGTAACACACACACATCAACAAAATTATAGGGTTCACATTTACACTAGACAGCAGTATGCGTGGAGTTATAACCAAAAGGTAGGTGTTTGAGACCTTTTTGGTACGTGTATATACTCACTTCTTATAATTGAAAAATCTTTGATCAGATGTAGTTTTTGAAATATGTCTTCGCTATGCGCATTTAACATTTCGGATGCACCGTAAAATTCAAATTAAATAAAAAATAATAATTTAATATTTGAAAATAAAGACAAACCAAAAAAATGTATTAACAGAAAAAGATTATTATTATGATTAATTATAAATTTTAAATTAATTATTAACAATTATGTAATTATTCATACATTCATCAACATTTAATAAATCTCACACATTTCATCATTGATTTTCTACGATGTATCCATAACATATGAAAAAATATACAAAAATATATTTATGGAGAAAAGAAAAGCCTACAACTATGGTTTGAGATATTTAGAAACTTAAATAAAACACATTACACTTAAAAACAACCAGTTATAATTATTTGTCTCTTCACCACCGGGAATACAATTCGATACCCTCGAATAATAGAGCAAGCGCTCTACGTACTCTTCTATCGAGAACGACAATGCTTGTATGATGCTATCGCTAATGATATATCAGTACTCTCTTTGCAGCTGGGACAATAAACATCGAATGATACCGTATGTATGTAGCACTATGTATTGTTAGAAATGATTACGTGTACTTAAACTATTGTTCTTGTTCTAAGTAAATTAATATTATATTTTTCTTTAATATTTTCTGAATGCATATTTATTAAATAATTATCAATAATTATTAATTTAAATTATTATTATTGTTATTTTTGTATTTTTATTTATTCATTTAATATTACAACTGATTCAAAGATAATCTAATATTTTAACTATATTAAATTAGTTCCTCGATTGATGAGAATAATCTATTGGTTAGTCATTTCAAAATAATTTCTTTTTCGCTTTAAAACTGCTCAGCTCCAGGGATTTTTGCCTTTGGAGTATTTTCACTCCGTTGGTGGTATCCAACAAACGACGTTTTTTCATACCAAGATAATCACTGTACATGTTTCCTTGCTTGTTTCTTTATTTCATCGATGACGTATTCACACTTTAAAACTAAATTTGGTTAGAGTAAAGTACGACAAGAATCCAGTTTTTATTGTAGTTTGTAAAGTAGATATGTGTTGATTTGGCTCCATTTAATAAGATGCGTTCTTCTTCAGTCCTGTTTCTCACTGTGTAAACAGCATTGTGAAGTGTGTTCTATGCTTCCAATATATCTTTTGCAACCACTAGGATAATCTGAACTAGTACGTTGAATATTCGATAAAACGTTCCCATGAAAGGTACCAGCTAATAATCTTTCGAGTTCAAAATTCTCGTTTTAGAATTTGACTAGAAAGTATCAATCTGCAATGTAGGATTTAAGAATTTGATAAAATCGCTTCGGCAGGCCTTATTGAAATTTAAATTCATGGCCTTGGCGCCAACATTTGCCGAAAGCTTGAGCTGCATCTAATAAAATGCTGGAGTATATCTTCTCAAGCGCATAATCAATGGCATCCGTAATTCTGTGAACTTGTACAACACTAGAGTAATTTTCTTTAATCCCAAATTGGGGTGATGGAATTAAACAACTATATTCTATTTTAGGTGTCAGCCTATTGAGCAGCAGTTTTTCAAATATTTTTTAAATTACTGGAAAAAATGATATCGGTCTCTAAAATTTTTATCGTTTTCTGGTTTTGAAATCATAATTACTTCAGTCACTTTCCACTAACGTGGAGCATATTTCAATCTAAAATAATTTAGTAAAGCATGCCTCGCGAATGGCTTTCACAATTTGGCCAGTATTTAAGTCATAATCTGGAACTTTTCTGATACTTAAATTATTATTGATTTCATTTCTTAATTCCAATAAAATTACATTGCTTATGTTAAAATAATCTATTTTATTTATGACAGTTGTATTTTCATTTCATGTTTGTCTCGGCAACGGTTGAAAAGTCTCTTCTAAATAAGCAGGAAATAGAAAGACTTTCTGTTTGTCACTTTAAGCCTAGGAGGCGTTATCATTTTTGATAGGTGACATATGCATTTTGGTTCTTTTTATCACTTCGTTGCTTTCCAAAGTGAGTAATCGTCATCCTTTAAATCAGAAAGACTTCGGAATGTTTTCGTTTTCTTTCTAAGTTGCTTTAATTTGTTGCACATAAAAATGAGGATAATTTTAAGTTGTGCATTACGAGTCGCAACATTTTTCGAGCTTTCCGTTTCTCTCCAACTAGTTTCCTCATTCCAAGAGGATAGTTATGTTTCCTTAAGGAGTTGGTATGAGGAATAGGTGGTCTTTCACATGCTGCTTGTTAAAAAGTATTATTGAGTGATTCTAGGTTATCTTCCAGTTACAACTCTGTTCTAATTAATACTCGAATATTTGTTCGCTCTTCCATTAACTTCTTGAATAAATCCTAATTGGTTTTATTGTTTGTTAATTTAGGCAAGTTTTCTGTTTTCATGATCACAAGTAAGTGTTCAGATGGTAGTCCTTTACTCTTTTTGTTACTCGCATCCTCTTAAACTTCTTCCTTTATAAAGCAGTCAAAAAGAACTGGTAGTTTGTGTGGGTTATCGCCAAAATGATTCATTTCGAGGTTTTAAGTCTAGATCCCCAATAGGTATTGTTTGCAATAAAACCACGGCCTATGATAAAATTTGGTCCTAATGAAAAACCAAGTCAACTGTAGTCTTGTGTTATAACTGATGGCATGCGGGAGAGTCAATAGAGTGTAACGGAATTAAACCTAATTCCGTTATCAACCCATCCCAACAAAATCTACTTCCTCATCGGCATGACCTCGAAGATAATATCTTCAACTACATCCCATTCATATACTCGTCATGCCGGCTTTCTACATTTCTCTTTTGCGTTTATTTATAGTGGTATCATATGATTCATTCACTTTAGAATTTTTCATATGTGTCACAATTAAGTAAACGCAAATATGTACATGAACGTAATTTGATTGCGTTGCCTATGTACATAACAAATGTACTTGTTTTATTTATTAGGTAAAATACAATGACCGATGAAAATATTGAAAAGCATTGTGGTTGTTGTTGTTCGAACTTCCTCAACGGAAGTATTATAGAAAAAAATATTTTCGCGTGGATCGATTCAGCAAAATCGATATCACGTTCGTGTACAAGTTTCGTAGGAATTTTTGTGATGAGATCGCAAAAAGTTTCATACGAAACTCAAAAAGGGTACACAATTTTTCTTGTTTGTGACAGTCAGTTTTTAGTTTTTAACCAACGTGTGGTCGTTTTCTTGTTTTTTTTAATAAGTTTTTTGTGATTTGGTGTTGAAAATAATTTTTTTGGATTTTTGATAAGTTTTTTTTGAGGGTTAAAGTTTTAGATTTTTATGTAGTTCTTAAGTGTTTTAATTTTTTTTGTATTTTGTTTTGCTGTGAATAAAGTAGTGCCTG